>JAEUYN010000441.1:0-177905 GCA_018257835.1 Euura lappo | reverse complement strand
CCGTGGGCCCTTGTACCTTGTACCCCTTGGTTGTGTGGCAAAAAATTGTCAAACAAAAAAATATATACATATAATACGTATTTAATTTGCAAGCTATTTACATATAACGTGCCGCAACTCCTGAATATACATGCGCGCATTTATAAACATACTCGCACTTACTCGTAGAGTAATGTATCAACGGTCAACGGGTCAACATCAGGGATACGATGCCTGCAAGGACATATATGACACATGATTCATGAACCAACATTTTCCGCTTCCAACGTTCGACAGATCCCAGCTTTACCTTTACCACTTTTCGATCAGACCGCATCATTTTCGTTGCATTGTATCATCTCCAATACGCATCTTGATGATTCGGGTTGACAATTTTCTTGACTTCGGTACATCGCTGCTTTTCTACCCTCACCCACGAGAACCACCGTGTTCTTGACGAAGCGACGGAAAATATCTCTTATCAGGTTCTCTGCATCGATTATAATAAGTGCAGTGCCAGCTGATTGCGCGCGGTACTGCGGGGTAGGTTAATGCCGACCATAGCATCAAGCACCTGCAGTCGCGTATATTATACCTGAAGAGACGAATGAATATAACTACGAGGACTCAATATTTAACCGGAAGTGGAAGACCATATGACTTATAGCCTGTTATAGCCCATTATACATATAATGATCCTTACCCCAGCGCCCTGGTATGTATGTATGTACCATACATACATACGCTTAATCGATTTTAGAGAAAATAAAACAGTAATAACTCTGCTTGAATAGATGACCGTGTCTCGCTAACAATAAGATCCATAGAATTTATCCTCATCGCGGTACCTATGCGTGTTACATAATTTGTTAGTCTCTGGAAAAAATAGTTCGGACTCCTAAACAATCGCTGAATTCCGTTTAGATCCCGCTCTCTCGTTATCAGAAAATTTTCCATTCCATTTAGCATAAAATGGCTATACATAGGTATACACACTCCTAGTCAGCAAATACAGTACGCGTGTACGTATATACGTGCACCATCCATACTAACCTATGGTTGGACCAAAGTTGGACCGAGCATCGAAAACGTTACGTAACGTTTACCTACGTAGAAGATTCGGAGTGGAGTGGGGTCTATAGAAGCGGTCACTGGCCACTATAGTCGGAGGGTCGGAGGGGGACCGCGGACGAGATTCAACGGCGCTATGGCTACGACGTTTCAAGTTACTCCTTTTGTTTTGACCGTCATGGCCGACCAAAAGTACCTGGACACTCAATGGCCGCGGGGCAAACTGCTTAGCCTATTCCAGTCCCGATCAAACCCGAAAATTCTTTGAACTCACAAGAATTCTCATATCATCCTGGACTTGAACAAGTTTGAGAAAAAAAGGAAGTCGAGCATGGTTCCGAGCAGCCGTCTTCTTTACGGTGACATACAAATAACGTGTGGATACGTATCGCTAAGTAGATGCGTTTGCGTATTTCCGTTAGTTTGCTTATAGTCTAACTCAGAGAGGTTGTGATATCGGACAAAGACGAGAAGGTCGTTGCACCTGCCGCCTTTCGAGAGGGCTCATCCTTCCCCGAGTGTACAGTGGTACGCATAGCTCGACGCATAGCTATAAGCTAGATACTCCTAAATTGGTCAAGCATCTCAGGCGATGGTACATAATGCCTACAACGGTGCTCCGAGCAACCGAATGCAAAAATGCAAGTGCACCGCAGACCTTGAATCATCGTTGCGCTCGGTACAGTCAATCGAGCCGTGGCCTTGTTTAAAAATCAAATCACACGTGGATCCCGCGTGGATCGGCATAATGAAAAATCACAAACCGGGAAAATGTTCAATCTGAGGACAGACGTCGCTACGTATACTCGACAGACATATAATGTTTATGACCGTGCCAACTGCTCGAGCTCTGATATTCTTACTGTTCGTTAAGTCAGGTCAGCTAAAGGTCGATTGAGTCAGAAGTTTTTATATCTCACAATTATAGGTGGGATTCCGTCAAATTTTATGTTAAACGAGTGTATAGCCACGTGCGCCCAAACGTTTATTCAAGATCTCGGAAGCCTCTCATCTTCTTCATTGCGAAGCAAGTTATTATTGTTATTATTATGATGAATATTGTTATTATAATCGAATCAGTACTTCCATAGCTGAAAGCTTGAAAACGTAGCACGGATTATGCGGTTACGTCAAGAGTCCATGGAATATGATTATTTTGTTATTATACCCCTGTCATGTTGACGCATTAATATTAATTATACGGCAAATGACTGGCGGTAGCGTTTTTTATTTCTCATTTCTTTTTTCAACACAAATGCAAAGTCTGGTTCCAAGTTTCAGCTTACGCCGTCAATCATGCATCGAGTTTCTGAAGATGTCCTATAACGTAGGTGTACCATATGTCTGTAATTCGTGTTATTTTCGCGTTTCGATTCTTTTCCTCCATGTTTTTAATCCGTCACCCGGGACAGTGAATCACGAACTACGATAATTTATTCATATATTCTTTTACACAATTTTCTGTTCCACCTGCTGGTGGTGGAATCATCCACTGATTCGACGATTGTCCAGTCAAGGAGCAAGCTCGTGAGATACCGCATTTCGGTTCGATATAAAAGAGAATCTGCCCAACGACAGGTGAAACCTCCGTAACCAGAAAAAGCTTCGTCATTGTCCCGGACACGCCGCGGAAGTCTAGTCTGAAATAGGTAATGAAAGTTATTCATATGTTTCTATACTGCACCTGCGGGTATATTTGATGAATATTACTAAATTTAGGCTCGCAGAGCAACTCGATTTTAGCTATAAAACCCAAGATCGTTACTGACGACCGACAGATACCTATATTATTGTCAACCGTTGTTACCAAGTGGGCTACGGGCTTAGCCAAGTTTGGTTGGCTAATGACACACCGAAGTAATCGCTATAGGCTACGGTAGTTTACCGGGGCCTTTCTCCGGATATACCTATACCTAACCTATTTCGGGTAAACTATTTTATTGGGAAGGTATAGTTGGAATGATGTTGACTTCGTTCCAAGTTTCGTCTACACTGTTCGGATAGTAGCCTGCAATTCTCGAGGATCGACACCCCCTCTATGGAGCCCATAAGTAGGTGGTAACAGTGCAAAATACTAAATGAGCGTCATTGACCCGCGTCACTCACCGTGGACATTCGGCATTCTTATAGGACACGTTTGATCTCACAAGTAGGAGTAACAGACTTTCGCCAGTCTTTCCAGTTGCGGGTGTTTAAGGATAATGCTGCATGCACGATTTAAATATTAATACCACGGTGCACTTTCCTTTTCTACTCTAGGATACTTGCCTTTGGGCATGCGGGTGAATTCGGTACGTGAAAATTGAAAAGTCATTCAGCTGTACGGCTGCTATACGCAAAACATTATAGGTACCTACACATGCCTAACTCCGCCGTATTCTCCAGAAGAAGACCATAACGAACGATATATCTATTCAAACACAAATCGCAACCGGGCTCATGGTAGAGGCAGACGCAGACATCGGCATAGCCGTATCTTTATATAACTAGATATATGCATGCATGCATGCGAGGGCAAGTGGTACGAGGTTGATCGTTTGCGCGGTAATGTTTGAGACTAGGCGGCGCGATGACCTTCCGTCCGAAGGGAGGGTCGATTGGCGGAAAGTATACATATAAGTATACATACATGTACGCACCTACATGCTCTCCGGTCGTAATAACGTTATAACGCGACATTTTCAAGTCCATCTCGTGCGCTCCCGTCCCTCTACCTCGCCGCTCCTTAGTCTTTCTTCTGTCTCTGTTTCTCTGTGCCTGTCTCCGTCCCCGCGATCGACGGCAATCCCTGCCTTGCGTAACCGTAGGATTACCTACCCGTGTGTCGAAGGTACGTAACGTCAAACCGGATATTCGAGTCCTACAGCCGAGCCGAAGCCGGATTCGCGACGTCGCGAGGAAGGTTGCTGCCTCGCTGGTGCCAAGCAACGCAGACTCATCCCAAGCTGCTGCTGCGGCAGCCCGCGGTGTACAGCGGGCGAATAATCTCGTACGTCGTGACTGCCCCTCTATAACTGATGATGTGTTTGCACTCGTAGTTATGCCGAAAATAGATAAATATAGCACCGGCGAGGTGGCGGTGTTTATATGCCTCACTGTTCTAGTCCTGGATATTTTTCTTGATTTACCTATCAGTTGAAGGAATCGCTCTGAACCTCGGCGATGGCGAGTGTATGGGTATATGCATATATCGGTATGCGCCCATATCGTTCCCATACGAGCGATAAGTTAGCCTGTTTTGTCGTATAAGCTTAGTATACACTGCGAGCTGATCAGCTTCAAAGTGCTACAGCAGATATTTAATTTTGTCTTTGAGATCTCGCTTACCTAACTCTCTTTTTATAGTCTTCCACCGATTAGCATCTCAAAAATCGGACCAAGCGGAAGGTATTGACGTCATATTCAAAACCCAATTTACGTAATTGTCCCAATGTGTAATGCTTACGATGAACTATACGAATAAACAAACACGAATGCTTCTGCAACGAGATTTTACATGTCGGTGAGCTTTCCAGACATGCACGGATATTTTTTTATAACAACATGTACTACAAATAGTGATCGCGGGCTGGTGACCCAGAAAACTATGAATGATATCAGCAATTTGAGTGAAAAAAAAACTACCAATATTGACTCAGCCAATTCAATTATCGAACTCGTTAAGTTTCACAAACCTTACAATAAACTGGATCTGTGAAATAGGTGACACTTGTTTTAAAGTTCTGATCCAAAAAAGGATGTTCTTAGAGTAAGGGAGACAGGACCCTACTAAAAATGTCTGATAGGGGAACACGGTCGTATCAGATTTTTAATATGGCTTTTGATCCCGTATTATATCGGGACCTATCCGAAAACCTATCAGAAAGTCCATTCTGAAAGGTCCTCGGATAGGTCCAGATATAATACGGGTTCAAAAGCCATATTAAAAATCTGACACGACCGTATTCCCGTATCAGACATTTTTAGTAGGGGATCATTGCCGTTGATCGCAATACTTTCATTTCTTGCTGCAAAACAATAATTCGTGGCCCAAGAGAGTGTATTCTAGAAATAATAACAACAATGTTAGAATCTATATGTGTGATGTGTGCATGCGCGGAAATCCTAATAAAAGTTACATAATTGACGAAACAGACAAGTTTGCACGGGGCACGGGCCAGTACTATTTGTTCGTAGTCGTAAGGCGAAAGCTATCCGATTTAATTATCATCCAAACCCGCATCGAGGATCTCGAGCAACGGGCTTCGCAGTATACCTATAGCGATTGCCTTATTGGCGTATATAATCTATAGGGATAATGATAGGATGTGAGGATATATCTGGAAAAAGTGTAACACATGAATTTATTATGTATACGATGCTCAATATCCGGTCTATCGACGATTTTTTATCAGTAAATCTTTTTTACCACTGTATATAGCTACTGCAGGGCTGCCACGGTGTCCATCAATCCCCGTTAGGTGAGCCAAAAAAATCAACAATCTTATAACTTCGCGAAGCTGGCCTCGAACCGAACAGAGATAGCAGCTCCCCGACGAACGAATCAAAAGTAACGGGTCCCCTACAACCGAACGGTGCAGACTTTTCATCTAACTCGACAGCGTGAAAGGATTGAAACGCGACATCAATTCACTGGCCGTCGTTTGGGTATACGACATACGTAACTTTTACTTGGTCATATTGGCGACATACGTATTGCCCAAATTTAACAGACATACGTCCTGCATTCTACCGACAGGGTGTATCTAAAAAACATGCCCACTTGCCAAAGTGATGATGGCAAAGATGAATATACTACGCAACTATACACACTGGATGTCAGCCAAAATACGATAAATGATAAGCGAACAGAAAGAAACAAAAAGTTCGCGTCCAGGTAAGTCTTAATGTGAAAATGGACGGAATAAAAGTAGAGTGGGAGGCGAATAAAGGAAGGTGAACGGTGTTTCTCGAAAATGAGTTGCAGGAGCGAGCAATACCCTCGAACGTTTTGTATTGGGTTTCTCAACTCCAGGTGTGATCGTCGGGGAATCGATTCATCATTCAAATTATTTTATTTCCCGCAGCAGCTGTCTGACTTGTTTACTCATCGTCAGACGTATTATTTATTCGAATATAAATCTGTTGGATCGTTTCTTTTCGATAGACGGACGCATTGCTATTCACCGCAAACAAGAGAATATTTCAAATAAGGTAGAAGTTCATGCGGTGCTAGTATTATTACTTCAAGTGAAAGAATTCCCTATCGCCGAGGATCACGTATAAGGTAGATTCAAAATAGAGCTTTCCCGAATACTTGTTTCACAACCGTGGACTTGTGCCATACATCTGTCACAAACCGAGAGGAAATCTTGCAACTATGCGCAGTCTCGGCGTACTAAAGTCGTCTTGGTACTGTTCATGATCAATATCAATGTTCAAACGTATTTGCCAACTCTTCCAATTCCTTAATGGCCTAATCAATTGACTTGTGCGATATCGTATAGTCGCGCTGGAATGGGAAAGAGAGGGGGAGGGGGGGGGGGCGGATTCTGATGACAAAAATGACAATTCTATCTGCTTACTGACTTTCATTTATCTTCATTTGCCACCTACATATGTACATACGTATACCTGCATGATATATAAATTGCACCGGGGGAACTTACCGCAAGAACTTGCGTCGGCATGGGGCAAAGCGAGGTAAAACGAGGCGAATGACGTAGCACGAAGAGGAGTCCATGGGGGAAAAGACAGCCAGAGGATCGTTCGACGGCCTGCGGAGGAGATAGTGGTCGGTGACCTGGAAGGAACGTTGACTCCATGTAGTCAATCCCCTCTCTATATTTTATTCCCACCTTCACTCCACCACAGCGGCACAGCCTGCAACCTCACCTGTAACATTATCGTCTCGCTTCTACGTCGGCTTACCTCGGCATTCGTCGGTCCATCGGGGGTGATACTTGACTATTTGTGCTCCAGCTTTGTACCTTCTTACCTCCGTACCTCCGTACGTCTGTTTCGACATCACTGCACCCCTGCGATACACGTTACCTACCTTACCTGCCATGCACACTCACGGGCAGTATAGTTATACGTATTGTGTATACAGGGTGTATCAGAATTAACTAGACAAAATGATAGGGGTAATAGAGGGGGTCGAGCTAGGTAAATTAACCCCAAGAACATGTGGTCTGCGGAGTTGCGTTCGCGAGATACGGCCGGTTAAAAAGTCGCGCTAGCGCACTGAGAGAAATTTATAGTTATCGTTACTATTCATGTGAGTTATAAATGGCCTCGAACATTTTTTTATAGTAACCGAAACTATAATATAGTATTCTCAACCATTATTTGGGTTTGATTGAATATTTTTATAATCCTGTCAGTCATAAAATCCGTTCACTATATAAATTTCTCTCAGTGCGTTGGTTTTTAACAGCCAGATTGGCAGGGAAAATCGGTCGGTATTCTGGTTTTAGGCGCGCACGACCTTTTTATGAACAAATTTTAACGAATAGTGTTTGAGTTTAAACTGGAAACGATTTTTAACCGTATTTGTGATTGAGTGCGCCTGGATACCAGACTGCCGAACGATCTCCGCTGCGAATTTGACTGCTGAATACCAATGCTACCGCGACTTTTTAACCGGCTGTAATCTCGCGAACGCGACTCCGCAGACCACATGTTCTTGGGGTTAATTTACTCAGCTCGACCCCCTCTATTATCCCTATCATTTTGTATAGTTAATTCTGATACACCCTGTAGATATGCTCGATCCGGCAATGCCATACAACGAGTGAGGGGAAAAAGGGACAAATGCGCGGATAAAAAGCTCGGTATATAGAGATACCTTATAATCCCATGTTTTTCCTATCTTTTCTTGTTCCGGGGCTCTGCCACACTCGCCACTTCGCGGTACACGGCCGTGAATTCAGTTGTGATTCAACGCAAGTTCTCATTTTATTTCTTCCTATTCCGGTCGCTGATGAGGTACCTACTACCATATCAGGAATATTCAACTGTTATCTTACAAAATCATACGTTATAGATCTTATCTATTTCTACGATTTCTCGAATTTAGGTAGTTCCTATCAGGGATTCTCGCCCGTGACCATGACCTTCGGCTGATTATCTCGAAACCGACCGGGCCAGGGTTTCCTTGTATCATCATTTCGTTCGAAGAAGATACTTGAGGTAATGACGTATGGTTCAAACTCGACGGGCTGCTTGAGTTCAGCTGTAGTAAAATATCATATTGTAAGATAAGTCAGTGAGTCGAGTTTGCTTTGAAATGATTATATGTAGCTATAGCAAAAGTCTCGCATAATGGCGGTAGTGCAGGTATGCCTCAAATGATAACATTTTCTGATTTTTACAAAGTACAAACAATCGTTAGGGCCAGCCGTAAAAGCGTCGGGTATAAGGTATATGTATACGTATATACATACCTATATCACTGCACGCTTCAGTGGTAATGAACGATCTCTGCTGCACATACTACCGCTCGGTCCCTGGCGCGTTCGTGGATCGACTCCCACGGGCACTGGAGTCGATCCTCTCATCAGAGCTCCTGCAGGCTTCATCAAAAATAGGATGTGTGACTCGTGCAGGTCGGCATTCTCGCTTCGTGCGAATACCGCACTTCTGCATGCCTTCGGCTCGTGCCGCAACTTGAGTTCACTCGTCGGGAATCGCTCGTACACACTATAACACGCAACGCGACGCGGCGACTCGTATTAGAAAAATGCAAACTCACGCTTGGAGATGACAAAAAAACGAGTGGCCGGCAATGATGGACATCAGACAGCTATTTTTAGTTCTTATTTATCAAGCGGACAGCTACTGTACGGAATTTGAAAAAAATCTAAAAAATCGTGGCTCCATTCTCGTTAGTGTGGTTTTCAAAAGATGTTTCCTGCAATGTGACATGAAATACAAGCCCCAAAATCAACTGTAACATCGATCATCACGAAGTCGGAACTGAATTTAGCTGTAACGCCCTTAATAATATAGCGACTGATGACGTCCGATGTGAAATCAGATTATACGTCATAATGACATGTAACCACATGACCGAAGCTCGTACAAATAGGGTGGAAATACAATATGTCCCGAATCTCTTCATCAAGATAGTATTACAGCTGTGTGCCATATATGCAGTATACCTACTACGGTCGAGACGCGCGAAGCTGGGTACGCACGTATGTACCGCGAACTAATTCTTTTGTTCCAAATTACACGGGGGCTTACATGGGACAACTCGGAGTTAATTACCAAGAGGCAATATATTTTTTTGGATAATAGGTGTCGGTATGACTGGAAATGCTTAACTCCTAATTGCCTATTCAATTATAACTAATTATAATATAAGCCCCTAAGGGTCTGTACATGGTAAGCGGAAATATTTCACCGTTCCTTACTGATTTCTATCACCGCGTATACTTGGAGCGCAAACTATACTTATGCATGTACCTGTGCACATCAGTACAGTATTTCTATATATAGAACACCAACAATTAAGATAGTTACGTAGAAAAATAAATGGACGATCTAAATAACATCAAACATATATGTATGTATAGTGTGCAATTAATTTATCGTAGTTAGTGTCTTGAGTATTCGCCGAATTCGGTACTGCTTCAAACTACGATCTCACAAAAGCGGATAGAAGTTTCTGGTTATGAGTTGAAAACTATGCGAATCTCTGTAGTTTTAATCTTATACCTATATTCGTTGGGTCACTGCATGCAGGGTGCAACCATACAGATGACTGATTCAGCATGGTGAATCCTGCATGATTCGTTTTCAACTGTCGAATTGTTTGTAAAAAAGCAAGGTCGCGTATAATAGATTTGCAAAACGATTGTATAGTATGAGAACCGCATCATTTGATTGCGGAAGAATGTTATTCTGATCGGGTATTATACCTATGCAAACATTCAAGGGCGGCCGCATTCTTTTTCCCGTGATCACTCATTCATATATTGATGTACTACATCAATTACACACTGGGCGGTTCTGGTAGTTCTGAGTTTGGGGTCCGTTACATTTCCTCAGAACCACGCAGTATACACTCATTCGAAGTCATTCAAAGTTCTTGAGAATCATCAAGTTCAAGCGTGGATGGAACCTTGTTGTCCGTTGCTCGCGAACCAACAGCGTCCTGCATGCGAATTGCAACCTCTAAACCCATCTCCTCTAAAGAAATACCAACAATCGGCCGATACTGTAACACGTCAGCAGTGCCTTCGCCTAATCACAATGTTCGAGTCAGCGTTTAGAGTCTGCAGCCAAATTTTACTCGACTACGGTAGGTCGTTCCGATTGGTCAGTTAGACCAGTTAGACCAATTTCTTCGAGTCGCTGCAGGTTATAACCCATACCTTCCCGCCTTTTATCATTGTCAGTGGTGCCCCGTGCCAGTACGTTGCATAACAACTTGTATCGCTCATATATCTTTATACAGAAACGCCAGTTTCCCGAGTTTGTTTTTAGTCGCCGGTCTTGCCCTAACTTTTCCTATGAAAATGTACGAACGGTTATATATCATCCTGGTCTTGGTGCTTTTCAACTCTGCAGCAATGACCGTGGAGCGTGATTGGTGAAATGTAGGATTCCAGCACCATATACCTATGCAGCATGCGCTGTGTGTATGCGTGTGAGCTACAGGGTTGTTCAACTCAACGTTGTTCCAGACGTTCAGGTTCATGCTTCCTGCGTTACTTCAGTCGGAAAGATCGGCGCAGCGGACCGCGTCTAGTCATCATCGCTCTCTTCTTCCACCCCCCCTCTTGGCCAGTCACCCGATCCTCTCCTGCTCCTCTCTGCTTTTCTCCGCCAATAATCATTTCCGTTATTGCGGTAGCAGCCTGACACAATGGTAGCCATATTGGATGGAATCAGTCCCGATTATGAAAATATGTCAAATGTCATTGATCAGAATGGTTTCACTATACACTATAGGTATATGTATGTATATTCCAGTCTATACACTGAGAAAAAAATATGGTTGATTCAAAATAATACTGTTCAACTCAACTAAACGCGGCTGTTACGGGCGGGGAAACACCGTTTTGGTTAATTCAATCAAAGATCTGATTATTAATTGTTATAAAAATTGATTGAATGGAATAGATACCTATTTCCACCGATAATGTAACTTCGTTGAACCGAGTAATGAATGCTCATATCCACCACAAATTTAGTTATTGTAACAGAGCGTGTGCTTGAAGGGAATAGTGCCCACATGCGTATCAAAAACATGTGTGAATGAAATGACTACATCTTTGATTGAGTTGATCGAATTTGTACGAAATGACTGATTTTTTACGTTGAACTGAACTTCAATTTCATTAACAGCTTGTAAAAATTATTTGAACCAACGATATTTTACGTAGTTATTACCACGATTTTTTTTTTTCATAACCAATAGGTATATGGCTTAACGCCCATTCCCATTTTGCATGATTATGTGCAGTATGCATATAGTTTGTTCTATGGTACACAATACAAGACCGTCGTTGGGCGGGTCCGATAGCTCCGTTTCATGTCCACTTCTTATACTGAGGCTGTACATTCATATCAGCGAGAATTTTCGGTGCCTGGGTGACCCCATAGTGGCGAATTTGTGAACTCCTCGAGTAGTATTTCGTACCTCACATTTGTTTCAAGCAACATCATCTAGTTTTGGTTGTTTCACCTTTTCCGTGAATTTGACCGAACCAATCTGCTGGTTACAACAAACAACTTTTAATTGGATCAATGAAATACTTGATACACTTGATACAAAGATTTGATCGCCCGAACTAATTTCAAGTATTCAATAATCAAATGACGTTGTCAAACTGAAATGGTACCTTATTCAATCAAACAAATATCTATTCTCTTGTGATCAACGGGAAATTGTTTAAACATCTTTCAAATAATTGAGGTGTTTGACGAAACACGACAAAGTGATCATAAAAAGCATGATATGCATTTGTCAGAATTGATATTTTATTGCACCAAACATTTATATATTTCAACAGTTTGCTGATTGTAATCAATAATCAATTGCAGCTAATCAAACGATTATTTGAACTAAATTCATCCTCCTTTGACATGACTTCGTATTTGTTCGGAATACAGGTTTTTCGAGAATCTAGATCAAATTTATCAAACGTACATTTTCGCTCAATCAGATGCAAAACTCCGTTCATTCGATGAATGCGAATATCACAGCTGAATCAAATATGAGGTTGAGATAAATAAATCTATCCATCATTGAGTTCAGGTTTCTTGAAAAAAACGAATGATTGAACCAATTACTTGATAGTTTTTAGGGTCAACTGAATTCACAATTGTACCAACCATTTATGGGTTAATTGCCCCGACGATTCAAATTTTGGATTACAAGTAGATATGCACTTGAAGCAACTAACATTTAATCAATTCAACTGAATCCTTGCCAACTAAATGAATGAGGTTTATTCGACCGCACTTTTTTCTCAGTGTACTAATTGGCATATTTTCTGAATTAATTAAGATTGAGATCCTATAACAATAAGTGAACCTTTGTGTGCCGTTTGAGGAAAAATTTAATTGAAAATTGAACGTTTTGTGTGTTTTTTAAACTTCTTCTCAAAGCTCTTTTAATATTTGAATGTGAAGGTAGATGAAATATGTTTGTTTATCGAGGGACCCAAATGTGTGGAGCTTTTTTATAAGAAATTATCTAGGATATAGCTGCAGACACGCAAATAGTTATGATAATTATACTGAAATATTCGAATTTCCATGGCTAATACTCTAAGCGCTTTTTTCCGGAATCATTTTCAAAGAACAGCCGTGCGTGATGTGCGCGCGCTGATACGGTCGTTTCACGCCTTTTATTCAGAGTTTTAGTAGACCAAAAGCACACCATCAATTTCATAACGGTATGATGTTCGCGCGATAATAATTACCTATTTGAATGTTCGTTCTCAATTCAACACTCGTTTACCGTGATATTTCTATTTTTTCAAGTTTCCACTATCACGTGTATGTGACTAGCGTCGTAGCACGGCGACTATAGCGAAGCGAGTACACAGATTCACCGGGGGCGATCGTAGCGCATTGGCGCGGCGCAGCGGTGCGAGGTTCGTACTAGGTTGGTTACGTAGGATATACATAGGAATTGTGAAGCGGACGCCTTCTGCACAGCGACAGCTGAATCCTCGTACGATGGCTGTCAAGGAAAAACAAATCGAGCATACGGAGGAGATAGAGTGGAATGTCGATAATGAGATACAACTATTTTTTGCCATGAACGGGCACAAGCCAGTTGGTAAGAAATACATCCTAAGCGCACATCCAGTCAACCGAGTAGATCGATCGGTAGCAGCGTCAACAGTTTTAGGTTATGTTGACATAATCTCTGAATTACAGGCATCAACAAATACTTTCACATGGTCTGTATCTGGGAAAAGTTTCGTGCTGCAATACACAAGGATGTTTCCTTAAAAGTTATATGGGACCATCTCGAGTCGATGTACGATTTAGTAGCTTTGGTAAGTCGATCGATCATTTGACATATTTCCCGCTGCGCTCTAGGTATACCAAGAGTTCCGATCTCCTGGATCAACGACAGTTCGACTTGTAGTCCGTATTCATTCCGATGAATACAACTAGAAATAGTTCTTGGTTCAAGTCCGGTAATCCCCAAAATAATGTCTGGCTATTTGTATTACGTTGCTTGTTCGCTCAGCGTTCGTTTACTTGTAGGGAGCGTAACTTGAAATGCCTTTGCGTTACTTTCCAGGATGACACCGAGGACCTGCCGTTTCCCAGCAACGAGACTGACTTTGCACTTCCGGAATCTGAATTTTCAACGTTTATCAAACTGAGAAAAAAGGATGAGTCGGATGTGAAGATAAAGGAAACCCCACTGAAGGAAAAACACAAGGAAGTGAGGAAAGACAAGGATGTCAAAGAAGTAGCAAAAAAAGATACACCATCCAAGGATCCGAAAGGGAACAAAGAATTTGACAAAAAGAAGGAAGATCCCAAGAAATCTACCAGGGAGTTGGATGTCAAAAGAGACAAGCCTCGGGAGGTCAAGGATTTGAAAAAAGATCACAAAGTTTCCAAGGGGCGACCCAAAGGAAAGGAAGAGGAGGAAACAGGCAAGATTAATCAACTACTAATTATTAGAGAATTCTTTGATAAAATTTGTGTATGAGGAGAAGAGTATAGAGCAAATATGCTGATTCTTCGGTTGAAACATTTTTCTTCGAGGATATTCTCAATCTCCGTCGTTTCCCAAGCTTGAAGAAGCGAATGACCATCGGTGGCGATTCTTCAACTCTCCGTTAACTCCGGTAGCTGAGGGCAACCAACGAAACAATCGCGTTTATTGGTTGTCCACAGTGTCGGTCGCTGTTATCGAGAATGGAAGTATTGCCTTCCCGGTGTTACGAAATAAACTGCTGTCCGGTACCTGGGGTATACTTAAACATGCATTTTTTTCCACAGTTTTGCCTACGAAGAAAGAAAGAAAAGACTCTGAATCTAGTCGCGATGGTCCGAAACGGGGCAACAAAAGGCCAACAAGACAGAGTGTAGATAATACATCAAAAGCGTCATCAAGCCCAAGAGATACTCCGCCTCCGAAAAGGCGTAGGATATGAAGAGATTGCAGAAGAGATTGCAGAAGCTTGTGCGGCGACGACATGAATATAGTCGTGTTGCCCGTGAGTTTGGCA
The DNA here is from genome assembly GCA_018257835.1 of Euura lappo. Lineage (NCBI taxonomy): Eukaryota > Metazoa > Arthropoda > Insecta > Hymenoptera > Tenthredinidae > Euura > Euura lappo. The sequence continues at coordinate 163,155 of JAEUYN010000441.1, read as the reverse complement.
AACCTGGTGTACCGTGTATTTATTTCACTTAATAACTCTGCTCTATACAATTCACTTTTCTGTACGAAAAGCAGAGATATTATGAATTTAGAGTAGTTAAATCAGAATCCATCTCCCTGCCTCGTTATCTTATATTCTAAGTTGTACCGTGTAAATAAATGACTACACTTTTCTACAAAATAATTATTTACCCAATACTTATCTGGCAAAATTCCTGGTACCCACCATCGTCGCTCTGCCATCGCACGTGCGGTGAGAGTTCTTTTCTGTTCCGTATTATACCTTTAATCGCTACTTTACCAACATAGACGCCTCGATCCGAAGGTATGGTTTCTTTTATGTATTAAACTAAGCGAATCAACACAGAGTTTGATTGAATAATTCGACCTGTGCAACGTCGAACTGCAATGTGGAATGCAAAGTTAACCGTATAATTTTAGGCAGCATGATTCGTCGCAAACCCTCAGTTTAATGTTTAATAGTTCACGAGTGGTCAGAAACAAGCTCATAAAAATAAATCAGCTCCTAATGCTTTATAAACGGTGACTGATGCATACAAGGAACGCACGAGCCGAACGCCATGGAAGTGAGGTTATGTCATGTTTGGTTGAGTGGAGGTGAGACTGTTCACAATTTGTCGGAAAATGGAATCACGATATTGGAAGAATTGGAAAAAATGTCACCTTACGCAGAGTTAGCCTGGTTGGATGTGGAGAGTAGAAAAACGAAACGAGAGAGGTACTTGATGGTTCCCAGCGATAGATTTATTGCATGTGAAGCTGGTTTGTTACAGCGAATAGACGAAAAGTAGAAACAGTTCGGACGTCGTGGAGTAGTGATGCATTGTTACTGCTACGGTTGCCAGGTTGACGAGGCCGACTTCAAAGGGATGGAATATTTCTTGTTGCAGGAACCTTTTCAGTGTTTTCCAATGCGACAGGCGGCTCTACCGAAGTCTTCTGGCTTCACGTTCGGACTCGAGGAGGGTCAGGATGTCGCCCTCTCGCACCGGTCCCTTCACGTTGCGGATGATCTGACGGTTTTGTTCGCCGATGAATTCAACTTTGACTTGCGTACATTGTCCCTGGGACCCGGTACGACCGAGAACCTTGATCACGCGGGCGAGAACGACTGGTTTATCCATGATTTGACCGTTTTCTTTGACGAATTTCTCAGCACGTGGCTTTTATGCGACAATACGACAGTCCTCGCCGGAAGCGAAAGAGAGCTGGGACGGTAGCGCGCGCACTTGAACCACGCGGTGCGCGGCGACGCAGCAACACCGCGAGTCAAATTCACTCTGAAGTCTGAACCAGTTGTGACGCCACTTCCGGATTATGAGCTGAGGATTGGCATTAATGCACGCCGCGGTTGTTCGAACCGAACAATTTCGACGATCAGAGCTAGATAAGGAAGCCTCAGTTTAAAAGATGATACAGAATTTCGTTTTTAGGATAATAACAAATAGCAATCGCAACGATAAAAACTTGAAGAAAGTTTCGGGTGATTATTCGGTAAGTTGGTGATTTATTTGGTATTTACATGGATCAACCAAGTTGAACTGAATTATTGGAAATCAAACAAGTTATTGAACGTCAACTGAATGAACAACAAATCGTTCATGTCTGGACGAGCCAAGAGGTCTCTTCAACGAGAATATTCATGTGAATCGTGTGAATGAATTTGGATGTAAAAAAATTATTGCATCTTGTTGTTGAATCTTGAGGTATATTCTTTCTTCTTCGGATGTAAAGAATTTTTAGTTTGCATTAATCAAGTTTAGGAGAAGAAAAGAGTACAGCGATGTCATATGACAGTTGAGATTAGATTAATATGTGTATTTCATCATTTTCGTGTACATAACTTCGGTAGTAGGTACATGGCTAAAGTATATCTCATAATGTTTACACACATGCACGCTCATTCCAATTAGGTACATTTCTCTGGGCCGCATTGGCAGTATATTTTGGAGCGATTCATTCATATTTTGTTTCACATAAATATTCCTTAATTTCGAAAATTGCTTAAAAATATAGCTAGTACTACAATAATAGGTTGGACTATGCTCCAAAATAATACAGCCGAACAACATAATTATTCCATATAGGTATGTGTGTTTTTTTGCATATGTTTTTCCATCACTGCAAATATAGAAATCAATCTAACAATGCCTGGATCCTAATCGTATCGTCATACGCTGATCAAACTAGCACCACGGTACAATGCTTTCATTACAATAAGTATCACAAGCGCATACGTTCTATCTTTCTCTCTCTCTCTCTCTCTCTCTCTCTCTCTCTCTCTCTCTCTCTCTCTGTGTGTGTGTGTGTGTGGGTGGGTGGGTGTATGATGTGTGTACGTGCGTGTCTAGTTCTACCTATGGGAATATTCCAAAATATTCAGGATACCTGCAGTGAAAATATGGTAGATACATAATTATTTTAAACAACTAGACTATTTATAATACGTTTTCGTAACAACTAAATCCGCAAAAGCAAATAGCTCTTTTTTTCCTTATCTTTCATTTGTCAACGAAACATCAAGAAACGAAGATTTTAAATAAAAAAAAAAGAGATTTGGAAAGTATTATTCGGCACACGAGTAACCGTATAAGCGACGCATACAAACATCAGTAGACGTCACTTGACTAATTAACCATAGAAATTATTAAAAATATAAATTTCACCTCTACATAATTGTCCACAGTTTTCACTATATTGGTGTTCCCATTCCGATGTATATTCTCAAGTCTGGTTCGTCGTGGTACACGATGTCCACATCAAATGTAATCATTTGAATCTACAGCAGACTGATTCCTAATTTGCTGCACATACGCAGTACTGCAGGTGTGTGCGATACTTTGAATTATGCAAAACAGTTTTTTCATTCGACTCCAGATTTCTCTGATACGCTAAGTGGATCCATCAATCAGTTTTTTTTTTTTCAAGTGCATGCTAAACAAATCAACTTTCAGACAGCAGACTCGATCAGAGTCTAGTATTTCCTTGACGGAATACACAATTCCTATATATACAGGTTTTTATAAATTTCACAAATTCTTCCGGAATACAGTTGCGCGTGCCGGTCACGAAAGATCGTTGTTATAAATATATAGTTATATAAATTTGTTATCAACTGATTAGTGAAAATTGGACGAACTCGAATCAATATCACTAATACCTGTGCGACACTGAAACTTTGGTGCCATAAGTATCAACGAAATTCCGCAGACGTGTTCGGCTTCACAAATTTTTTCGTCAGGCCAAAATCTAGGAGATCACAATAGTAGAAGAAATTATTGTCCATAATACGGAGTAACATTTACCTACCGGCAATATAAGCATATATATATATGCCATACTTGTGTATAGTATATACACGAATGTATACTACACTACGGGTATATACTATACGCATGTTATATGAATTTAATACCTGTTAACTGCAATGTATACCTTGACTAATTCTACTTACCAAGTTCAACAGTCATCGGATTTTCAATTTTTTGTCCATTATTTCAATACAATGACTCTACGCATTTTAGCCAAGATAACGTTATAACATCATATAATACGTTTAATGATGCTCGGCTCGGTAATTTATCTGATATTGAACTAATGGTACATTGGTAGTCGTTTGAATTTCTTCTGCTCCTATTGATTCTTAATTATTTACAACTGAGAGTACAAGGCGATATACATTGATAACTTAATCACTTGCCACTGCCTAAAAACACCTTGGTTACAGCATTTCACACGGCGGAGATATGTATTAACAAAAGCTGAGGAATAAATTGGTGCACTTGTTAAGGTTCTCTTGTTGAATTTTGGCACTGTTCTGTGTGATGCTCGTTGGGGTAAGTCGTTTGTAATCAATGTTGAATTGTTGTTAATAGCCAGTTTCGTAATTCACCATTCGCATTGTCTCGATCAGTGGGACAAACGCGGGGGATATGAAGGTCCGTACCAGTTATGTATGAGTTTTCATATTATATCCCGGAATCGGTGCCTATTTGAATTATAAGTTCAGTCGGTGGGTTTAGCGTTCCTATGGCCACTTGCGTAAGAGTAGAGTATTACCGGATTACTTTTACCGATAATTCACCTTGCGAAAAACAATTAAACATAGGTAAATTGTTTTCATGGTTTTTCACGTGGTAACCTATGGGTTTAACTAACTCAGCCGTATCCTCGCGTGCTTGTCTCTGAATATTGCCCACCTACCTGTGACGATAAACGTAGCTGGCCAATATTCAGAGACAAACACGGTATGTTCCCAGTTTACAGTTGTGGTTTCTTTGAGAACCAACGTAAGCACTCGCTGCTTTTGTTAGTCATGATAATACTATTTCAATTGTGATGGTATCGTAGAAAAATTCGCGTTATCAAACTAGTTTGCCTGGATTACTACACATCTGGTGTGAGGAATGGATTACAAACCCAGGCACTTACTGCCAAAGATGTAGAGAGCAGTTTGGAACTAACTTCTCACGTTGGCATGCAAATAAATGTAAATACATATAATGGTATAATCTCACTTTGATGGCGATTTTTGTGAAATTTCTGAGGTGATTTATTGAAAAACGGCGGTCGATCTCAAACCGAATTTCGACAAGTAATGCATCCATAATTTTTGTCAGACAGGTGTCATTGTACTTTTGCTAATTGTAAGCGTTATCACGGACTGATGACTTTTAGAGCCCTTTCTACCTGGGTACGCTCACGTTTGCCGTCTTGTGGAAAAGTTTCGCGTGTTTAGATAATGAGGTAGTTGTAAGTTATCGTTTTTCCACTTGAAAAGTTGTACCGTGATTATATTGTGATACTTTTCGCCTTGCGATGGTATACCATTATTGCACTCACTCGCTCAAAGGTGGGGTGGGATTTCGTGTCTCTCCCTATTCTTTGATGCATAGTGATTTTAAGCACGGAAAAATGTAAACAATAATAATAATTATCAATTAAAATCGGCCTACCAATGCTAGCGTACAACATTGATTGGGCGAACCAACTGACTATCTATGCGGTAGAATGGGTTACTGCCACAAGTTAGTAGACAGGGTCTGCCCAGGCAATACACTGGGAGTCGGTTTTCCAGACGATGATCCAAAACCGGTAGCTCCTAATGACATTTGTGACATCCGTTGCGGAAGCTACCAGGAAAAAATTCCCTGCATTAGTGGGTGACATCAGTATCAAGAAATCGCACGTAATACCATCGCGATATTTTCAATAACAAACGGCCCATCGGGTCGATTTGATTTACTTGGTAACACTCGTGTTTTCGGAATGCGTTTTTTTTTCGATTCATTGATAATCATTTACCTGATTGGGGACAGCCGTGCTCTGATGCTGCTGCTGATTAGTGAGGTTGAAGAAAGGATTACTACCCGGAGCCGGTTGCAGATTTTGCGCGGCGAGCATCCCGGTCCATCCATTGTTTGAACCATTTTGGCCAATCTGAATCTGCACGAAAAATTTTTATTAGCAATGCGTGTACGTACACATCACTTTTTCGAGTTATAATCGGTCAACGCCCCACCAAAGCATATTTTATAGATGACGATCAACAAGTCACGGAACAACGCTGAATAGACAATACATTAGTTAATTTTCATTCAGTTTGCCAAGACTATTCGCAAAAATGGCAAAAATGACAGGAAGCTTGGTCCAATGAAGCGTTTATAAACATTTTCCTCTGTGATAACAAGTTTTCAGTAAATCTGCAAGTGCAGGATTAAAACTCTCCAATTTGCCACACTCACCATGCCACCCATTTGATTCCCTGCCAACCCCATTGCAGAATTTTGTACACCATTCATTTGATTCATTTGACCCAAGTTGATACTATTTCCACCCAGATGACTCGACGGAACTGGCCCCAATTGTGCTCCTAGCTGATTAGATGGCAGACCACCCAATTGATTTTGCATTCCTATTTGTCCTTGAATAGGATTCATCTGTCCTAGCGCACCAAGACCCTGATTTGGGAAATTACTTTGTTGACCAAATCCCGTCATTGGTGGCATCTGTTGTGGAAACTGTTGGGCCGGCGTTTGTTGAGCATACATACCTCCTGCTAAATATTCGTATATTAATTTTCTCTGTATTAGTTGATTGATGAGTTTTTTTCATGTGATTATTATTTTATCTTTATCTTTATATGTTTTCTAGCGAACAAATGTGTTGAAATACCGAGATATTTCCGAAAAAATTATGGACTTGGTAGGAGGTATAAAATTTCTCACGGGTTAAACAACTCTGGTTGAAAGATCATCAAAATATATCGAGTCTAATTCTTACAGGTGACTAAAGACTCACCAGAAACTCCGAACATGCTTTGTTGCTGTTGATTGGGAGTAGCGTACAACGCGAGAATACTATCTTTTGTCATTTTGCTTTTTTCCTGGGGTGTTGGTGCTGGTTGATTGAAAAAGCTCTCCTCTTCTGTTTTCTCAGCCGAGGCAGTGGCTTCAGCGGTTCCATTTGCAGAGCTGTTCAACGATGTCGAGGGCGGTGCCGGTGGTGCTGATAGAAATGAAGAGAAGATATCGTCTCCAGGAGCTGAACCGTTTGTACTACTTTGACCGGATGGTGTGTCTATCGAAAAAAGGGAGTATGATTTTTCTGCTAACCAGTAATAAAATAACTTACCCCGCAGCGAATGGAATACATTATCGGCATTCTGCATATCGTGAGTTTGTTTACTCACATCAAGAAATCATTTGATCGGTAACATCTGTCGTTGGTCAACTTGGGGAATAATGTTTAGTCGATGCATCTCGCTCACCTAAGCCTAACAAGTCCAAAGTTGCGGAAGGATGAGTTCTGGTCGACTTGGGGCTACCGGAACTGCGGGGCTTAGGAATCTGCGGCACGGCTTCTGGTTTCTTAACCGGCGGCAAGGTAGTTTGCCCTCCGCTACTCTTTGATCCTTCCTTTTTGCGTCTTCGTTGCCTTTCGGCTTCTTCGTCCAACTCTTTGTCCCAGTTGACCTAATACATTTGACAGAGTCACAAATTGTCGGAATCGAGTGACTAGTTTTCGTCTGTTTCAAGAACTGGCAAAGATTCGATTTAATATAAAAGTACGAACCTTCGGCAAGGGCGGCGGCACCCATTCTTTGGCGATATATTTTTTATGTTCGTATTTAGCCCGAATGAAACTTTCCAGACTGGAGTCGGTCTGCGGCCTCCGGAAACTATCTGGGAGATTCGCTTCGTATACGGCCCTGGCTCGTGAATTGCCCATTTGTTGAAGGCTCTGGAAAACAAAGAGTTCCAATATAATTGACAACAAAGTTATTGAAGATAACAGAGAGGTATTGTGGACGAATTTCATGATACTTAATGGTATCGTTATTCCCTCACGCTACATGGGTGCACAAATTGAAATTGTAATCGCATTTGTAACCGATCACGTCATCTTGTCGCTACGAAAGAAGGGTAGCAAGATAACTGACGATGAATGTTTGCCACATGTACCAGGGAACATATCTCCAACGCCATTGCCCATTGTCAACGATTCGAGGCATAAACATGACTAATATACATATTAGCAATTTCCACAGAACCGCATAAGCCTCATATCTGGCGTCTGATCGATCGCTCGCCAATCTTGCAAGTCTTTCTGTATCAAGACTAAGGGGTTCCACTGTCTTTCGTCGATATAAGTGTGATTAGTAAAATTACCACAACTTGTTCCGGTGTCCATGTGTCGAGATTTACAGACTTGACCTTGCTTATATGAACGCCCAGATTTCTGTGTATACCGGCGCATCGGATGCACAAAAATATCCCAAGGTTCCAGCTCGCCCACCGGGGTCCTGAAAAAGAAAGCCAAAGTGTCAGTTTCAGCATTTTCCTTCCACCACTTAGATCTAACGAATAACTAGGTATTCTACATTGTTCCGATCAATTAGGGATACAGAAGATGACGATTGTGCTGTCATTGTATGTTGCGATACGTAGACGGAAATGAAAAGCGTGGTTCCCGTTGATGGTTACACTCCTTTTTCCTCACAGTAGCGAGTAAGATATAAAATGGATAATAATCTGGGATCAGGACGAATGACGTTTCTGGCGAATTGAAGAATTGGTTATCACACTGGGTGAACGCTCGAAGGGTAAGGTAGGGTAATATAACGGGGTATACATGAATAATTGTTCGGAAATTGATGTGAAATGGGCGTAATTTACGATAAGGTGGAAAATGATCCACCTATTGTCATGATTGAACGTCAAGTAGCGAGGCTCGATGGATCCACGTAGTATGAGAAATACCTTTGGCATCGCAGTCAACACAATATTTGTTGTCCTCATCTCGGAGCATTTGGGTCAATAGAGTCTGACATTTCTCTTGTATTTGCTTCGTGCGCTCCTTCTCCAACCGGGACGTCATTTTTTTAAACCAATTTCACCAACAAAAATAACGATTCACAAGCCTGAAACAAGAAACTGGAAACACCTAAACACGGCAGCGTCAGCCGTCAAGTGAGTTGAAGTCGTGCCGTGGTGGTGGGTGGGGGTAGATCACCGAAGCGAATTCACAAGTGCCGCTGCTCAACACTCGACAGTGCTCACCGTCTTCCTAGCTTCAGTGACGCTACTGTTGAATGTCCATTTGCTTGTCCGACTCCGAAAGTCGAGCCACGGTGGACAACTTAGAACACGTGTTAACCGACATGACAACAGTTACAATCGTCTCTCATAGAGAGCGCCACTCTTCTGATTTCGGCGTTCGGCGATGGATGCCGATTGCCGAGGGACTGTGTTGGAATGGATGCCCCAGGTAGCATTTTCTGAGTCGTCAGATCATGCACGGAGTATATTATTACTCCGTGGATCATGCAAGCGCCAAACCAGCAGCGCCTTGCGGCAGAATTGTGCATGACTGTTGCATGGCTTTGTCGAAAAAGCAATTACACAGCAGAGCTACACGAATTTGTTGAACAGTGCCTGCTGTGCAGCCCACGTGCAGCAGTCCCGTGCCGTCCGCGTCTGTAGCAATTTCTGCCGCTGCATTTGTTATTGTTAGAGAAGGCAATCATGGTTTCTACGAATAGCAGAAGTGTCAGAACTCAGCCATTAATAAGTCGTCATCCATTATAGCACTTGAAGATAAAGAAGATTTGGAAGATTTTAACGGGAAGTATACAAGCCTGTGCAGTGCGTGTGGTTAAAAACCTTACAAAATTCAATGACGAAATAAAACCTGGATCAATTATTCGATTATTCGAGTACGTACTTTTATTATTGTTCTGAACAACGGTTGGTGTGAAACGAAAGGCCTTTACTCAGCTTACACAAAGGCAACAGCGTAATCGTTTACACGAGCGTGGAGGAGAAGACATGTGATTGTAATATCATATCAAACGCGAAGTTTGCAAAGATCCTTTGAAGACTTCGAGAAAAGACAAGCGCGCAACGACTCGCTGAGTTTGTTAGCAAAATCCGAAAAGAATATCGCCATGGTTGCTCTTGATGCGTACACACAAAAGCGCCACGAGCTTTCTGTAAGGAATTTAGGTAATTTATTTATTTACCGTGAAGTAATGTTCAAGTATGCTTTCATTTTCGGTTGTCCAATTTTCTGCACAAACGGAAGTTCCCATAAAGTGGATATGCATAAATGAACGTTACTGTACTGAAATTGAAAAACAAGCACCAACATCGATAACGATACTGCTCGCATGATAAACTGCTTTAACTATTATGAATTCATACAGAGCATCGATCATGATGGAGCGGGAACAGGCAACGATGTACCCATATGAAAAGCCACCAGGGTTTCCTCTTGATTCTTCTGAGGCATTCGAGCAATTCGAGGAAGATGCTGACAAACAGCAAGCTCTAGTGAGTATTATAATTTCACCTTAATGTGAGATATCGTATGTTTCTTTGGACATAGAAGCTATAATATTAATAAAACTGAGTGTAAATTTAGAAACGAGTTGCACAAATCCTAGAAAAAGTATCTCATCCAAGTTGGCGGTACGACAGCGAGGGATGCTCTGATCCAGTTTGCAAAGGAGTCCATGACTGACAGACTTACGAAGAAATATTCGTGGACCGACTGGCTGTTTCGGATAAGGAGAATCTGAAGTCACTGTATGACACCTACATGGGAAAAGTTTTTTTGGTGCGTATAATAACTGAGACTATCGTCGTGATTCAAAAGTAATAATACAACTTCCACTAAAAGTACTGTTTGCTTAATTGCTTTTGCAGAAGCCTTACTCGGGTGCAGAAATATAGCCAAACTGCAGGACAGGACACAATTTGCAAGACCGATGCAGGATGCGATTCGTACCGGAAAACAAAGACTGAGAGATGCAGATCGACGTTCGAACAAAGCCCCTGCTGGTCGGAACCGCAGAAACCGATACGAGGCTGGAATGGCTGAACGCTATGAGGTAGACCACTCTGAAAATGACGATTGATACTGCTATGCAAAAAACATGTTTCAAGTGCAGGTGTCGTACAGTCTCTCATGCAGCTTTCTGTTTTTATTCGTTGACTTTCAATGATACTGCTGTCATTATCAATTAGTTTTAATTTATCGACAGTATTGAAAAATAGACCTACTTGCCAATAATTTTTAGCTTTACATTATACAGTCACTGAAACTGCAATCATATGTATATATATATATACAATATTACTGTTATTGATATCAAATATATATTACAAAATATTCTTATAATAATATAGCTTTATAATATAATAATACAATATTAAGAATAATTTATATTCGGTATATATTTCAAAATATTCTTACATAGAGAGGTGTATTCATTATAATAATCCGTACGATAATACCTAATGATTGGTACAATATATATTTCAAAATATTCTTATCTAATATACAAATAATAATGATTGGATACAATATATACTTCAAAATATTCAACTAATACATCTTTATACTATAATATAAAAATATAGTAATTATAAGAATTTTAATAATTTATATTCAGTGTATGTAATAGCCCAAACAGCTTTATAAACTTTGTTAAATACACGATATTTACTCAATATTTTATTATATTTATTTAATATCTATGAAAAAAAACGGTAAAAACCAATACATTTCGGCAGAGCAATCAAGAATCGTGCATGAGCTGCAGCACGATCTGCAGCAGAGCCCTGTCGATTAGTGACGTGTCCGCATGTCCATGTGACTTATGCTAACGCGAGGGACACCATACTCCATAGTAAGGGGACCGCCGCGCTGGGGCCTGGGACTACTATGCCACAAAGCCGGCAAAGCAAGTACGGCTACAGGACAGTGTTCTTGGTGTGAAACGTGTTTACTGGTAAAAAATGGTATATGAATGTGGGGTGAAAGACTGCAAAAAAAAAACCTCCGTAGGCACCCAGGTCATACATTTTTCCGTATTCCGCAAGATCCGGAATTGTAAGTATTCAACCGACGACGAATAACATAACCTACTTCAGTTCACTCGATTACGATTTGTTTTGCAATACAGCAGCATGTACGTCTCGGTAATCGATTTTGTGTGCATTACAGACGTGCAAAATGGTTATCTTTCGCTGGAGTCGAAAAATTCGGTAAAGAGTGTCGCATTTGCATAGACCAACTTCGAACCAAACTGCATATACAAACGCCATCCACGCTGTTTACTGGCTCGAATCAGCATTCCCAATATTAAGCCAGGGAGAAGTACAAGCACAAGTGCGTCTAAAAAATTTCTTATGTGACTGATAAAACATTAATCACCTAAATAAATAGCGTAAATAGTTTGATGATTGTAAATACTGTAAATAGTGTAAATAGCGCAAAAAACATAGATATTAATGTGTCATCAAAGTACTAATTTTCAATTTTTTTTCATGTAATTTGAATTTTTTATTATTAATACACATATTACTATGGCTTTATATCTGTGTTTATGTATTTTTAACCTTGTAAATACCTAAGATTCCAATATTCGAATTCAAAGCTACCGCTAAATCGGGGAGTGGGGGGTCATTCACTTGCCCCCCGACTCACCAGAGGCGCTGCGAAACCGGCTACGAAATTTTACACGGGCGCTTATGGGACCTTCCACTCTACCCTATCGGGTGAGTCTACAATGGGGACAGTCGGTCGTCGACGCGCTGGTATCCCATTGGCCATTGTAGACTCAGCGACCTTCTTCTAGATTTCTGGTAAAGCTGTTCTCCCATAGGTCATTACATATGACGCGTGACGCGATGCACTCTGTGTAACGAGCCATTAGGTTGGATTTTTATTGGTAGTATTTTAACGCGCAGTTAAATACTGCCGTAGGCTCGTTGGTCGTTGATCTAGTGGCTGCAGCCTCATGAGGCCGCTCTGATGAACCACGTGATCAAGGACCAATAGGCCTACGGCAGTATTTTGCTGCACGTCAAAATACTGCCAATGAAAATCCAGCCTTAGCCGCTTATACTACTGGGTGCTTTTCAACTGCCGACACAGTGCGACACCGTGTTGCCCGCGGTGCTTTCCAACAACCACACGGACCACGGTACGGCACAGTTCAACTCGTTCAACTTCAACACAGCATCGTTGTGCTCCTGGCGCAGTATTATAGGGATGGGCGATGTTAGGAAATAAATCGATACTGAAATGATCGATATTTGAAATAAAAATCGATTACAAACAAACATCGATACTTTTGTAAAAAACATCGACACATCGATAAATCGATGCATGAAAATAAATGAGGGATTATTGCGAAGAAAACCTGTTCTTGTACAACCCATTTTTTCTCACTGCCCAAATATACATACCTATGATTTACAATATTTCCACCTTCATTTGTCGTTCACCGTTATTGAAGCGATGTGATCTTAGGCTGTTGTTGAACAGTTGAATTGGAGAGACACAAAAAACCTGAATAAAAAACATAAAAATCGGTATTTTCCGATGTTGAATAAAAATAATCGTATATCGACAAATCAAATAGTAAAAATATCGACAAGAAGTAATCGATTAATCAGAGAAAATTAGCGATACACTCGATTAATCGAAAAGTATCGAAGATCCCTATGCAGTATCGCCGTTATCCTGAATATCGATATTTTCCATGCTAAATATCGATATTTTGTATCGATATTCAATGACCCGATTGAATATCGATGTATATCGAAAAAGTGCTGCCAACGGCATCCAGCGGCAACGCCAAAAAGTAAAAAAGTGTGAAACTGAACCGCAATTTGTTAAAAACTTGTTATCGGGAGGTGAAAAACGGAAAATTGATGCAAACCCTAAGCATCAGACTTTGTACTCATACGTACTACCTGTATTAACTGTACTAGATGTAATCAAAATAAATATATTATTTCCATTTTTAACAATGTTTGTATTATTCGTATCGATATTCACGATATCGATATTTCAATACCGATATTTTACCTGTATCGATACTCTGAGTAACGATACGTATCGATACGAAATATCGATATATTCCGAGATATATTCGGCCAAATCGGCATCACTACACTGCTGCCAACTGCAGTGCAGAAGTGTCTGTTTATACGTTGGGACCAGTGTATAATCCCGCGAGTGTTCTCTTTTCGAATTACCAGCAGTACAGACACGGTTGTTGTGAAAATTAATTCAACAATGAACAGTTGAATAATACTTGGATAAATCATAGAATAGCTATATTGAAAAATCAGCCTTGGGCAGTGCAGCAAGAACGCTATACTGACTACGTGTTTTTGCAGAAGGCAACCCCTACTTTCCCTCATGTTCAAGATATATTTTTACTTTTTCATTACTTCACGGTTACGTTTAATTGACTTTGTTACATAATGGTAAAAAATCACTGAATTCGAAAGCGAAAGGCTAATAGTGAGCGTATGCAGTACTGTCTGAGTTTTCATAATTTACAAACATACGTCCACTTTAAGAGAGACTGTACTACATGCAAGTCTTTGGTTTTCATGATCTGAACCTAGCAAGGCCGGTGACTTCTCATAATTGCGAGTGTGGAGTTGGACGGGCCGTGGGGGGTAGAAAGAGGAGTGAAATTTTGTTTTCGTGTTTTATTTCTTCATTGCGAAGGTGCAACTTCAAGAACAGTGATTTAGGGGCAATCCCATACTTCATTCGGATGAGAAGAAGTTCGGATGAGTAGCAGAAAATTGTCATTATTCACATATTTGTGAAATTCAATTTTAATCAGGAGAATTTCGAGTGTGGAATTCCACACTCCAAAAATTTCGAGTGTGGAGATCTCCACCCCTTCCACATATAAGTCGCCGGCGTTGGAACCTAGTCTCGAAATGAGAAATTGGTATATTTACTCTACGGCATACTTACTATATGCAGTTCTCTCTTTCTATTGCGCTATCTTATTCACCAATGGGCCACCGCCGTACTTCCGCAGTCTATTCTAACATGTCTATGGATCCGACCGATCATGTCGCTGTGTGTCTGACGGTGTCTCTTTTTTTTGCCTCGTTGGAAAGCTCCCACAGTGTCGCAATGTGTCGAGACTTTGTGTATACACGTGTCACGTAGACGGAAAGCACCCATTAGGTTTTAGAAAATAAGTATCAGATTAAATAGCTGAGCCAGCGCTCAAGATCGCCACCATCTTGGAATTTTTAAGATAAATAATTTTCAGCCGAGTCAGCAGGTCATTCGTCCGAGCCACAGCCGGCCACAGCACCGGGGAGAGGGGAGAGGGGAGGGGCAAGGTCGGCGCCGAGGGTAACCTGATACCCTACGTAACCTGATACCCGTTTGTTATGACCGGCCAGGGCTGTCCTAAGCTACTACCAATGGGTATTAAGCATTACATTCAATTTATTTCTTATTATTTTCATTATTTCTCATTATTTCAGTTATTTCCTCGGTTATTTCTCCATCTTTCTCAATGAAAGGCGCGCGACCTTACGTAAGTGCGAGAGAGATAGAGGCCACAGGCAATTCATCGCAGGAGCGGTGAAGAACGACGGATAAAACCTTTAATTTCCTCCTTCAATTGGAATCACTAGTTAATATGGGGGAGGGTGGGGCACATTCCACATTGGACATCGTATTTAACTGACTTACCTATGACGTTTTATCGATCAAGTATTGGTCATTTCTCGAGCGGCGATAGCACATCTCTTTCAACTGAATTTCGATAACGTTTCGATGTCATCACCACCCATATCATACAACGGTTGATTAAAATGTCGCCAATTTTTTTTTTTTTTTTTTGAGGATGTAGAACAACCTCTCACTTCCGAAAACGGTGGCAGAATTTCTGTCACACTTTTGCCCGCATAATTGTTAACGTTTTGATCGTTCAAAAATTTCCTCCAGAAAACCGTTGCACCATATGGCTTGTAGCAGTTCGCGAATGTCGTTTACTTCTTACTAGGCGAATATGATATTTCAATTGGAAACGAATGGAAAAATTACGAATTAAGCTGTTGGATTATTCAAAAAATTATTTTGATCGATAAACAACTCTCCATGAAACACTATCTGATATTATTGTTTGCATTTAAGTTTGAAGGGGAGACCGGAACAAAGTGGGCACCGGGGGTTTCGGAATAATGTTATTCATTCCGGGTGAAACAGAACACTTTTCGTATTCGGGACTAGGTATTATATTAACGAATAATCATTTATTTATTCGATTAAGTGAAGAATTTTCCGGCATCAAAGAATAACATTATGTGCAATCGTGTCATCAGATGCTAAATAATATTCATGACTATAGTCTTATTAATGCAGCTCAAGAAATTTCTGCCACTTCGCATGGTTGCTACCTCATTCGCATAATATATTTAGCATATAGCATAACACGTAATCTAATTCATAACGATATTTTTTACCCCCTCGTAAACGCCTATTTGATTTTATTTCAATAATATTTTACTCACATATACAACTTGAAATAGAATGATGAAATACTGCATCGGGGTTTGAATTTTGCTGGACAGTGGTACAAACTTAATTCGCGGCGAAAAAATGTTGGCTCTGAGATAGCCGCTTTCGCAAGCGGACTCTGGGATAGCCGCTTTTTCAACCGGACTCTGAGATAGCTGCCTTTTTAGTGATGGGCGATGTTGAGAAAAAAAATCGATGTTTTAATAATCGATGTTTTTAAAAAATCGATGTTTTTAATCGATTATTGAAAAAAAAATCGAAACATCGATGTTTTTTTTGTTTTAGTGATTTTTTTTTGGTGATCATGGTTTTGGTGTTTCTTTTCTTTTTTTTGGGGGGGGGGGGGGCATAATACTGCTTTTCATTTACAGCTAAGAGGTGACAAGCTATAGATGTCAAAGTACTTGAAAAATTAGACAAGAACTAAAAATATTAAAAATACTTTTTATTCACTGTAACCATAATTTTCAGATTTTTATTTTGTATCATTATCCGAACCCACGCCAATACACCATTCACGGCGGTTTCCACTCGTTTTCGCGAAACTGCGAAAGTCTGCAAGACTGCGAGTGGCGTCTAAAATGGCGCCCAAGGTGGCATCGATGTTTCGAGAAAAACATCGAACATCGATTAATCGAATCTCAAAAACATCGGCTCAAAATAATCGATTATTTAAAAAAAAACATCGAACGTTTCGATTAATCGGCAAACATCGCCCATCACTATGCCTTTTCAAGCGGACTCTGAGATAGCCGCTTTTTCAACCGGACTCTGAGATAGCCGGTTATTCCGCGCAGGTATCGGTATGTTCCTTTTTTCACTGCCGGTACTTCAATATGGGGGCGTCAAAGCGCACTGCGAAGATCGTTCCGAAATAGATTTCAGCGATTGCCGCACTGTAAAACGGAACAGTTTGCAGTTCGCTTTTTCAGCTTCAACTAACCTCAAATGTAAATAATTAATAAAGTTGAGTACGGTAAAGACATGACTTGAGATAATTAATGAATTAATTAATAATAATGATAATAATAATAATCGTAATGAGGATTAATTCTTCGAATTTGTCCATAATAACAGAATAACGGAAAGGAATTGAGGTTATGAGTTAGCCAACGTGCCATATCCCGCGAAATTTAACCGCCAAATCTCCCCTCTGCAGCTTTTTCTGACGCCATATTGGTTTCGCTGCAACTGCCTATGGGTCTTGGGGGCAGCAGTCACAGCACTTACTACGTCATCAAGTCGACGGATTTCGTGACGTCATCGAAGCTCCACAGCGCACTGCGGCCGCATTTCGGAACGGATTCGCAGCACTGCCAGTACTGTCAGTGAAAAAAGGAACATACCCATAGTTGTGGTTATTACCGGACCTCCTTGTCCAATCCATGGCGACTACCTCGCATGAAAACGTTGACCGTTAGCGCAGAAGCGGTAGCGGTAGCGATGTTTGTAGCTCAGAACGTACATACATATGCGTGAGACGAGTGCGTCCGGTAATAACCACAACTATCTCTCTCTTGCAAGTTCTCGATACCCCCACTACCTCAGACAGCCTTCCAGTATATTATAGAGTTCAGTGGTCATAAGTGCCATCCAGCAGCGGATGTGAACCAAAGCGAACCAAAGTACAACAACCAATTGTAACCGAGAATTGTCTCAGCGGCCTACTTTACCATGCGAGCGACGTAGTCTAAATTGCAATACAGACCGCCGCTCTTCCCTAATTTTTATACTCATAGCCGCGACCAAACCTGAGGAGACGACGACGGAGACGAAAATTGTTCGAGTGAAACGAACCTGGCAGATCTTTTAAATAATCATATCTCAACTTCTCGTGCATCGATTCAATCGAAATAGGGCTTAAATGAAAGCTTTTTGTGCCGACATTCTGATAATAATTCATAGGATCCATGGATATTGCGAAATGGAAGAAAACAGAGATTCTGATTACCCCCACCACTGCGAACAGCTCCCGTTCGGGTAAATAGACTCGGCGAGTCTACGCGCAGCGTTTAAAATTTTTTTTTTTTTTTAATGTACTTGGCGCGAGACTCTACCGAGTCTCTTGATATCATGATTGGTTTCAGACATTATTTTCGTGCAATTGAAATCGATTGCAACTAGAGTCGACACTTACTTTACGGTGAGGCTTGCGCCTGGCAAGGGCGTGGCGGCTGCGAGACAGTATTTCGGAGACGCTGCGTCGAAAGTTACGAGTCATGAAACAGTAGACGATCGGATTGAGAGCACTGTTTGCGTGACCCAGGAACAAGCAGTACGATAAGATGTCGGCTATAACCCTGTCGCTTCCTAGAAATATAAAACAGACAGCGCACCTGTGTACAGGGCCCATTAGATGATTAAATTATTTCACTGTAGGCGCAATCCTTCGCGAGGTCGTATTGCAGGTCGTAGGTCAAAGCCTGCGCCTGTGCCTGCAGTGTCTGTGTCTGTGCCCGTGTTTGATCTGCGTGTACGTATGGAAAACGTCCGATTTGTTTGTACAGTAAGTTTCTACATACCACACACACCTCCCCCCTCCCGGCACCCTTTCGAATGAGTTGAAGAAACAAATAGGTATTTTCGGCCGTTGAAAATCGCGTAATTTATTATTTCGCTTCGATATCGCATTCGATTGTGATAACGAACGTCAAGAAGGTGACTGGATAGGCGAGGAAAACAAACGTGTTGTCCCGTTCGAATTTCGATAATTGCGGTGTACATATACACTAAACACAAATCATTACCAAGCATCAATGTTGTGTACGTAAAGCACACGCAAATTGTATAATTAAATCTACAGATCTTGCATGTAACGCAAGCAGCCGATGCATTGAAAATGTCCTTCGTTATATTGTTTTCGTGCATTTTTTTATTTTTTTTTTATTTTCCATTCAATTGGATCTCCTTAATATATTTTCATTTTTTTTTTATAATGCACTATTATTATTGCCCATCTATGATTGCACTAAGAATCATTATGTGCACAGTATAATCTACATTACCCCAATGTCCCTCGTTCTATTGTTTTGTTCTATTATTTATTTATTCAACTTTTCATTACGCACTTCCGTTGCATCGCTTCCGTCCCCGATTTCAAAATTTGATATTGACCCCACGGACCGAAAACGGGAGCATTTTTAATGCTAATACCTATATAACGACGCCCGATACGAATAAAAGCACGTTTCAGATTCCGGGTGAAAAAGAGCACGTTTCAAATTCCGGATGGAAAAGAGCACATTTCGTATTCCGGGTGGACAGGCCCGGCGACTTGGAAATTTCCCAGGTATGGAATTTGGAGGGGGGTCGACAGTTTGGCCGCGACACCTCCCTCCCAAATCATTTCAAAATGAGTAAATAAAAATCTGACAATGAGTGAATTTTGAACTCTCTAGCTCAGTGACATAGGGTGCCTTGTAGGCCCTTCCATCTTCTCATTTGAGTAACATAAGATTTTTGCCGACTGAATTCCTTTTTTATCCAAGGTTATTGTGTGCTGGAAAAATCTGTCTATTCGTCGTTCTATAGTATTACTATGTGTAATCATGTCAGCACTTTTTCATCCATCCGAAGTGGCATTTCACACAGTAGCTACGGCCGACGGAGACTGATTTTTTTAAATTATTGGTTTATCTATCCTCGAAGACTCATCATCTTTTCGTTGGGGTTTCACACGATGTCTATTAAACATAATTAGAAATCATGATTTTCACATGATTTTTATAAACAAATTTTCACTCAAAACTAAATCTAGCTTCATACGTATGATGAATAACATCATGTAAGAACTATGATTTCAAATTAATCGCAGTAGAAGTTGTGTAAAATCCGGATCAGAAGACGATGAGAGTCTTTTAGGATGAATGAAACAATAATTTTGGAAAATCAGGATTTGTTTGCCGCAGCTACTGTGTGAAATGCCATTCCAGATGGTTGAAAAAATGTGTACATCGTTACGCACTACAATACTATGAAATGACACGGTAACAGATTTTTCCAGCGCTCGATGAGCTTGGAAGAAAAATATGAATTCCATCAGTGAAAAATCATACGTTATTCAGATGGGAAAATATGAGGACCTTACAGGCACTCTTTCTCAATAAGCTTGAGAGCTCAACATTCACTCAGATTTTGATTTATTTATTGTGAACCTGTATGATTACTGGCCCCCAAATGAGGGCTACTTCAAATCGATGTATAGATTAAATACGGTAATTTATTATTATTTCAGTTCAGGTTTAGTTTTTTCTCGGATTCCCGGGTGTGGAATTCCATACCTGGGAAATTTCCAGGTATGGTTTACTGCATACCATCCATACCTAAGTCGCCGGGCCTGCGGGTGGAAAAGAGCACGTTTCAGGTTGACTCGCGAATACTAGCACGTTTCGGGTTAACTCGAATAATAGCACGTTTCGTTAATATTATAATCCGATTGCCATTGTTAAACGGATTATAATATTAACGAAACGTGCTATTATTCGAGTCCACCTGAAACGTGCTCTTTTCCACCCGGAATTTGAAACGTGCTCTTTTCCACCCGGAATATGAAATGTGCGCTTTTCCATCCGGAATTTGAAACGTGCTCTTTTCCACCCGGAATCTGAAACGTGCTCTTTTCCACCCGGAATATGAAATGTGCTCTTTTCCATCCGGAATTTGAAACGTGCTTTTATTCGTATCGGGCGTCGATAATATGTATGTATTTCTTGGCTGGGGTTCATTCGCTGTGAGCAAACAATTGCCGTTGGGCGACTCTTCGTTAGTAAACACATACCTATGGCTAAAAATAAGCCGACTTCGTTCACAGAAAAACCGACCCGCCTGTCAAATGTTGAAAACATAAATATAGTACCGTATTGTTTGTAAAGAGGGTGGAAGACTGTGGATAGAGGGGGGACGATTAACGAATAGGGTTAGGGAATAACGGAGTATTCATAAATTTATGCTATAGAAAACTGAAAGATAATATTTCAACTAAGAAAATATTTGAGGTGATCACTCTGTATACCCAGGTATGTTTGCACAGCCACGTACCACGCACTCCCCCCCTCCCCCTGTTTCAGCCTACAGTCGCCTCGTAAGTAAATTGTCATAAATCAAGAGTTCGGAGGCTTGAAATTTCAGCTGTACTCACCAATTGCACCAAGGTCAATGAGTAGTCTGAGCACGTTGTAGGGCAACCAGCAGAAAGCGAACAGAATCGCCAGGAGTAGCAGGATCCAGGCCACGCGGCGTCGTTCACGTACCAAACGAAATCCCTAAAGAAGATTAAAGTTTTAGGTCGGTTGAGCCTGTATTGTGGGAGTGATTGCGGCTCAAAGTTCACTGGCATCGGGTGCCAGGCAGCGAAAAATTACGGCGACGGCTGAGTCGCGAGCATTAATCCGGAAGGAACGGAGGTCAGGCGGGACGATGTGATTATCACAACTCATTAACGGGCAGTCGGTCATTGGTGCGAAAATTCAATTAAATTGCCATAAGCAATCATTGGCGGGTGCCCGCACTTGAAAAGTGCAGTTCATCAATATCGCGCCCACGTCACCGCGAATCCTATATGAAAATGAGATGAAAAGTAAGACGGCGGACCTCGACCTATTATACCCAAGGCGTCATTCAAGTATTACGTAACGCTATTTTTGACCATTTTTACTCTCCCCCCCCCCCCGAGATTATGACGAGGCGCTTAAAATTTCCACAAAATAAGATTATTTTTCGTAGTCACAATCAAACTGGTTGGCGATCTGGATATATGCTTTTATTTCTCAAGTATTCATTCGGAAGAAAAAACAACCGTAACGTAACGTGTGACGATACCCCACCCCCTGAGAGCGTTACGTAATACTTGAATGACGCCTGCTAGGCGGCCGCTCAATTTCTGACTGCTCAACTTTCAGGAACATGAATTATTCGCCGGATACCTATGTTCTTCCAACGATGAGCGGAAATTTTGTTCGGTATACATTAAACGTAACCGCGGATGCGTTCTGATAATGGGATAATAATAATTGCCTTTCACCGTCACATCTCCTCCGTGATATCAGTATTGTATAGACGTAGACGAGTTAACGATCATAGCAACGGGCACCAGCGTGCGGCGCGGACGCGGCCGTCTGTAAACGTTGTAAGTATATACATAATCTGGCGTTGCGCGAAGCCTCATCCCTGTACTATATCTATAAGTGTGTGTAGTCAGACCCCTTGATGTCAGCATAATTCCAACGATGCAAACAGAACAAGTTCAGCCCATTTGACCCGGTTATCGGTTATCAAACACTTACTCGATAATGTACGCGGATATGGGGTGTGCTAACGTGGACGATATGCCAATATACCTGTCAATATAGGTATACGTCTATTACGTTGGTTGTCGAAACTTGAGAGCCACAGAATACTCTGACGTTGGAAAAAAATTGTTACCCTGCTGATGCAGGTACACCTATATGTATGTATGTATGTACATACATACGTTGCATCGAGGGGATCATTCGTGAATTTGATTGAACCGCGTACAGGATGAAATACGCGTGTGTTAACGGTGGGAGATAAAACTTTCCTCCGGACTGGAAGGTCAAACGGTACGTGAGATTAATCTTTCCAACTTTAATTCAGCCGTGGGTCCCCTCGGAGGATAAGGAAATACTGACTTGAACTTAAGGAACAGGACTGTCGATCGAAAATCTAGCTAACATAAGTAATATTCGGTTGGTCGTTGGTGGCCCGATTCGGAACATTCGAGGATTGCTCAATTCCAGATATAGGGATAGCTCGAAATTGGATGTATGTATTACAAGCACAAAAGCGCGTCACTCAAGTGCTAATATTGTTCAAGGCTGACGTCTGACAATATTGTTGGAAGATAGTGATGTAAAACAGGGACGGTATAACATCCGTAGGTATATTCTGGCCAGTGAGCTGCATGTGCAGTTTACAGTTGAAGACTATAGATGGTTGCGGACTGTTCGCAAGCACCCAAAAGAGTCGTCTGACCTGAACTCTTCACAGTCACATACAGGCTTACAAAACTTTTCACCGGGTCACCATCCATTCCAATATAGTCAATCGGCGGAGATCACTTACGTCAATTGATCGAATGACCTACCTACCGTACACTTCGCTATGATTGACCGATACATACAGACTACGCGGGTATATATTTTGAGAGCTCACCTGTTGTGAGCTAGCGCTGCCTTCGATACTGTCGCAGTCGAAGGGCGGTTTCCTGGCGCAGAGCGTCCGGCCCATCATTGAATAGGCCAGGATGACAATGAAACCTGCAGTCACGAGAACACCCAAAAACATCGATCACATTTGGCACCTTATTCTGATTTCGTGTCATAGATGATAGTGAAACGGAAACTTTCCAGTCAAAGCTGCTCCTTAATTGATCTATAAATTGGATTCATCATCGTTCTTGCCAGTGAACGGAAAATGGTAGAGATGCACAACCTCGTTACACTTTGTCACATACAGTATACCTACATCAATTATGTACTTTCGTAACCTCGAGCCTCGCATAGTATCGACACTGCTTGACCCAATAGCCAGCTAAATACATTTATCACCTTACCAGGAACAGCGTAGACAAGGACGAAGCAGGCAGCGCCAAAAATGTGCGTGTGAATGCCTAGAGACTTGAAATCTTCGGAGCAGACGTCGAGGGCAGGAGGCTTCCACGATTCGTCCTCGATCAGTGTTATGTTCTCTAATTCGGGCATCGGACTCAACGTCACCTGCCGAGATGGAGATACAGGCGCAATATTAAGAGAAATATCAAGTTCATACGGAAAAACGAAGATATGGACATGTAGGATATGAATAAGCGCGTCATGAGTCGTAATCGTGCTACTCTCCAATCTTCTCACACGGCAGCTGATATGGCAATGCCCTCGTCCATCGTGCATTAGGGAAATTAATGGTCGCCAAGGTTTGCCACATACGTGGTGAACAGGTAAGTGAACGGCCAATACAGATAATGAACTTCCCGGAGTCGAGCAAAAGTCTTATACTGTTATAATCGCCGACGGGACTTACCGCCTTGAGTAACGGGGCAAAGATGCTGAGAGCCACCACCCAGAGACCCGTGATCACGAGTATGGTGCTCCGTCGATTGAACACCCGCCTGAGTGCAATTGGACTCCTTATCGCTAGGTATCTATCGATACTCATCGCCGTGATTGTAAAGACAGATGCGGCTACTGCAACTCCTGCAACAGGTGTGTAGGTACCTATATTTGTGACCTGTTAAAGTGTTATACCCGCGCGTATGTATAGCTACGTGACCCTGATAGATTCCAATTATGAAATATAGCATTTAGCATCTGGGTGTATGTATATACGTACAGTTTTTCCAAATTCTCACGAAATTCCGTATTCAAATATACGATAAGAGTAGTGGGAGTACCGAGGGACTAATCCCTTCCTCATCTCATCTCAAATTTAGTTCGGGTCAATCGCTCAATGATAGACCCAGAAACTTTGGCATGTAATGCCTCGTCAATAAAACCGGTGTATCGCTTCACAATCCTCGACAAAAATAAACTCATCTAATGCTCGTTATAGTGCAACCGTCTCGGAAAATATTTCTCCTGCTGCACGTCATCTTGCTCCCGATCCGCGACATCCTACTCCTGATCCGCATAAATAATAAACTTTATGCTTATGCTCCACTACGGTCCAGTATTATCGTACTTTGCCTATTTATGCCCCGCCAATTCCGTCTCAGTCACACTAACTTGTCATATTCCGCACTTATAATTTACCTATACGGATCAAAAAATACTTTTCTCTCGCTCAATCGGGTAATATGAGAACTTGCTACCCAATGTCTGCAGTGTAAAACGGATGGAGGACAAAGAGGCTTTGAAAAGTTTAATTTCGTCCGTTTTCCCTCTACTTGGTGGAATTTTGCAATATCTCGAAGCACCCGCCCACATGGTTCCTGAGCAATGGAGGATTACCGAGTAATTGCGTTGTTTTCATTGCATAATGTATCCACGTACACGTAGAGGTATACAGTGCACGTGTTGTCGCTTTGGAAATGTAGTAGGGCGAATGATAATTGGTCACCCAAATCGAAATTTTATCACTATTATTTGAATTATTTTTTCATTTTTCACAATCGTCAATGTTACACCGGTTCTCCTTGACTTGGGCTTTAAGGTAAATCATCTCGAGCATAATAGGTATAAATACACTGTCGAAAACAACCAAGGCAATGTGATTCCGAAAGCACGAAATCCTCCAAAGTTTCACAAGAAATCGAGCGACTGTAATGTATACGAAACTTTATACGGTAAACGATAGGCAATCCAACATACTGTGGCGTTCGTTAGCCAACACCCGGTATACATTACATTTTTGGAATAGATGATCCTTACAATTAGCCTAATATGGAGTATAAGTAGAGCCTATAGCTTGAGCGGTAACACGATTCTATCGTTAGGTCGTTGAATGATGTTTACTTCGCTCTTATTATATGACGTTTTACAGAACCCAAATACTCGTGTAGGTATTATTTATTGCCTTCCGCTCTATATTATTTCCCTTTCCTTGAAACTTTGATGATTGGATGAAAAAAAAGGAATGAATCTGACTGCAGAATCAAACTATACACAAATAGGCATAATGGACGACAACGTAACGTTTCATTGACTGGTTTATTAGGGCATACTTGATAGTAAGGAATGGATATTGGATAGTATGGTTTTTATCGTACTGCTATGGCATTCCACGAATATTTTCAGAGCGATTTGTATCGAGAAAAAGAATAGAAGGGGGGATCACTCTGTGAATTGCGTTATAGGTTATACTGTTTCGAAAACGTATATATGGGGCTGTCCACGTCAATTCACCTAGCCTCCAGACCACAACTTTTTTGATTTGCTTCGTAATTTTTTCTATTGTTGCCCTTGCTCTAAAACATTTTTCTGAATTTTTTCAGATTTTAAAAAAATACCCTTTGTGAGTTATGATTTTTTTTCGACCAAAAAGAAGGACCATTTTTAAAAATCTGAAAAAATTCACAAAAAACCTCAGACTGACGTAAAACAGTCTCCCATTTGCGAGAATGTGGAACGAATTTTTTAAATATTTTTTGTTACGAATTGATTGATTTATTTTTGAATTTTTTTTTAAGTGAACGCTACCCCCACGACTTTTATCCTTTCTGGATCTGCCAGCACTATTTTCGAATTATACGAATGGGAAGACATTGGTATTCAACTGGTCAGTTACTAGAACAATTAGTTCGATCCAGTATTCATTTTGCTCTAAGGATAAAATGTGGAAAAAATTGTTTGTTTCAAAGTGTATATCACAGAAACGATGAACACGAGCTGAAACGACCAATTTTTTCCACATTTTATCCTTGGAGCAAAATAAATACTGGATCGTAATAATTGTTCTAGTAACTGAGCAGTTGAATACCAATATCTTCCCATTCGTATAATTCGAAAATAGTGCTGGCAGATCTAGAAAGGATAAAAGTCGTGGGTGTAGTGTTTACTTAAAAAAAAAAAGAAAAAAACCAATCAATTCGTAAAAAAATATTAAAAAAATATTTAAAAAATTCGTTCCACATTCTCGCAAATGGGAGACTGTTCTACGTCAGTCAGAGGATTTTTGTGAATTTTTTCAGATTTTTAAAAATGGTCCTTCTTTTTGGTCGAAAAAAAATCATAACTCACAAAGGGTATTTTTTAAAAATCTGAAAAAATTCAGAAAAATGTTTTAGAGCAAGGGCAACAATAGAAAACATTACGAAGCAAATCAAAAAAGTTGTGGTCTGGAGGCTAGGTGAATTGACGTGGACAGCCCCATATGTATTTGAAACCAAACATCTCCAACTCCTTCATTTGAGTAAGAACAGTTCCTCACCCGATAAATATCCATCTTTGTGTAAACCACAAACCCGCGTAGGTATAATGTACGTATACGACGACCTCTATCTCCTAGTTCCTGACGATCGAAATACGATAAAAGTAATATTGGTTACGTGATGTAGGTATAGATGTAACATCTGCGGTGCGGTGAGGGCCGTGACGTAATTACTTTTGAATGAAAGGAGTAGTTTCTTGACTAGTTCAGATGAATGAGGATAATAATTCTTGGGTATACCAGCTGATTTGCATTACTAAAATTTTATAATATTGGTTGACGTTTCGACCGAACCATGGTCAATCATTATCAAAACCCGTGGATAAAACCACACTTTCAAATTTCAACTGCCAACGGTTCAACCCGTCTTATTATACTAGTGATAAGATTTATCATGTATTGATTTTTTGTGGTTTTATCCACAGATTTTGATAATGATTGACTGCAGAGGGGAATCATAAAAAAATAAGGGTTGGCGGAAAAAATCTGAAAAAATTCAGAAGCACTTTTTTGTGTTCGGAGAATATCATAAAAAATTGTGAAGCGAATCAAAAATGGTGAGGGAAAATCATTGGTCGAGTTGACATGGAATGCCCCATATATAACAACGATTCCCGAACGGCCGTCATCGACTTTCCTTGTTTTTCGCCATATTTGTTCGAGCCTCCAATTGTTACTTCTTCTGTTCCCGATTCTCCCGACATCACACTCACCTTGCAGGTAGAAGAAGAGCTTGCACATTATCTCGCCGTAGATCCATATCATGGTGCCAGCCTGGCTGACAGCCATGGGCATGCAGATAGTCGTCACAAGTAGATCGGCAACAGACAAGTTGACCAAAAAGTAATTGGTCACGCTGTAATGGAAAGTGAATTTGCACCGTTATCATTTACCTGCTACAGGGTTATATCACACAAATGTGAATAATGTTCATCAAATGTCGTAATATCCACCTGACGGGCTGCCATGCCTTCCGGAGCGATTGATCGTGATTTTTCTTATATTCCACTGTCCATATTTATTCTATCTGAAGGTAATGCACAAGCCTGAACAAACTACCCTTGTTCAAATGAGCCGAAAACAATAGGATTGCTGACGGAAGAGTGTCATTATAGCGTTTCTGAATCGCTTGAAGCTACGCGGTAAATGGTGGAGAGACGGTGGGAGAGTTTGGGTGCAATAGATTTTCCTTGTGGTCATTTGTTCGGGGTTGGATCATATAACGTATAAATATTTCATTCGGACTTTGAAGCAATAGCAAGGGAGAAATAACCGAAAATTCGGGAAGCACAATCATTTTTTGGGCTTACGTAAATCAGATTAATTGAATTGGTTCAACCTAATTGTTTGATTTCAATATAATTTTGTCAATTCAGAGTGATTTTTAAAATGTTCAACCTAATTCAATCAATTCCATTTTTTTCCGACAATCCTAAATTCCAAATTGATTTGTTGTATTCCTCGTTAATCCCAATTCACCAAGCATCTGATCCAACTCAATTATTTCATTTCGAAATATCGTTTTCAATTCATGCAACTCAATTTGTCTTCGTTTGTTTGACTGAATTATTTTCGGAGGCGTTTGCAGAGTAAACTGACTGACAATGAGCCTATACATGTAACGTTATTTAATCGAAAATCTATCACTCATTCTTCAATGTGGAATAACCATCCATTGAGGCTAAGGATGAAGGGAATCGACAGTAATGCGCTTTCTAGCCAACTACGGGATCGGAAAGGTATGACATAGGTGTAGTCACGAGCAATAGATATCGGCACCGGGCGTTTTCCTTCCGTGGTAGATAGGTATACCTAGAGTGGAATACACGATGGGCACGGGATTAAACCAAGACCGGCGGACCTTGGGATGGGTCGTCTGCGTCTTATTAGGGAAACAGAGTAAACAGACGTTCGGGGTTTTATAGCACTGGAGCCCTGCAGGCATAAAGTGGATGGCCAGCGGTGGTTATCCGTTCGACTGAGTCTGATGTCAGTTACGAATCACGCAATGATAGTATTGGATTTGAGGGTCAAGAAGAGGTCTTTCGGGGGTAGAGACGCGTGTAGTAATAGTCAAATAATAGGCCACTTGCCGTCCATACGAAGACTTTTGCACAACTTTCAGTTCGGTGCTGTATCTGGCAGTAAGAAATAGTATTATTACCATATATTATACCATATATTATACATATAGCGGTATGTGCATTCAAATTTAAATTGTCTCATGATAATAAAAATAAAATGTAAATTACAAATTACGATCAATCCAACGTGGGCGAGTGTTCGACGTTTACGTATTGTACACTGAAAGGATTTTACCGATAAATGAAACTCTATAGAACCGAGCCAGGCTATGTTTTTCTTTGGGTTTCGAGTGACAAACAATTTTCAATTCCAATTTTAGCAGGCCAATCGCATTTTTCATGTGCATACGTCTCTTCCGGAAGATACGGCCCTCCTCGATCCTCCACACAGCATTTTATTTCCATCTACATGACACCGATATATGTAAATTCTCCCGCGTCACGCCGCGCAGGGTGTGTCGTGTCAAGAGAACTAAAACTGCTGAAATTACACCCCAACGGACCGGACAACACAAAATGGATAAATACGTCGTCTACGTGGGTATATCGTGCGTTTCCACCCACGTATACTGGCAATCAACAACTTAGGTAGATGGTCGAGGTGTATGCCCATCTTCTCACCCATATATTTGATGTATTTGGTGAGAAGTATGTTGAATACGCCGTTCAATGAGATGCCGCCATAGTGCCGCAACTCGGCAACAACTGGGTAAGTACTGAATGGGTGCAATAGAGCGTATGCCTGACCAGGTCAGATCCGCCGCGCCGGTAAATATTGGATATCGTTATTCGGAATTAGAGATCCGATGTCATTCCAACATTCGAGCGCTGATTAGAATCAATAGACACCAGGGGAGACCTGGGCTCAAAGTAACAGGGTTGAGTTGTAAGAATGCATTCATATTTATCCCCCATTAAAAGAGATGGACGAATGATTACAACGCGAGAATATTCATCAACACCCGTTGCACTATTGCACTTCGCCATGCTGTCGTTTTAGTTTCACGTTACGTACTTACGTCATAGGGGCTGTGTTACAGCATATTCACTAAGGACCATTTTTTTATCTGTACTCAATATTTCACCTAACTTTCTCATGAATAACAAGGAGCTCCGCGCCTATAGCAAATTGCTTCCATTTTTCCCATTTTCATCCCTCAGGGTCGAGTTTAAAGAAATATCACTTCTTAGTGGGTGGTTACGTAGCGAAGGGAACATGTTGTTCAAATTTCAAGTTTCTAGGTCAAAGCGTTTTGGCTGAGTGCTGATATGCCACTTGTTCCTTCATACAGAAGATGGATAGAACATAGATAAACAGACAGATAGATGAATATAGACAGATTATAGTATATTTCGACACAAGAGGCCAAACGAGCGTTTTGCGCACTGCGAGTCTCAAGGCAGCACGAAGCCGAGGCAAAAAGCTTGATTTGAGATGCAGACGAATAATATCTGACAGCTGAGCAAATGGCCGACCATAACCAACCCGAAGTTAGGCGATAATTTAGGTTGACACATCGCTGCCGCCTAGGGGCGCTACTTCGCGGACGCTTGGACGTTGCCACCGACTTATGGCGCTACTGAACGACTGACTTATTTCAAAGTGCGCATGCGTGATAGTGAAGAAACGTAGATTGCTTGAAGTGCGCATGCCTGTTAGTGAAAATATGATGATAATGCACTAGGTGCGCCTGCGCGACAGTGAAGAAATATTACTTTTTTTCCCTCATCTGAAAAGGGGCCTTTTCCAAATCAGACACAGGCATCGAAAATCAAGCTTTCCACGTAGGTGTTATAAAAAACAATGACAACGATGCTAGAATGACCAAGAAACAATCCGCCGTAAACAAATGGTGAATATCTCTGGTGAATCCGGAGATATTAAGTATTTTGATAAAAAATTTAACGCGTCGCTTAATGGGAGAAGGCAAATGTACGACAGCTATATAAGTCAAGTCCGGTACTAAAAGCGCTTATTTAAACTTGCCCAACTGAAAAGTAAACACATCTCGCTTCCCGGGACTTATTTATCCTTGTGATAGCAAATAAAATGTGTTTTATGCGTTCGATAACATTTCAGTGATAGTTTGACGCGCGTATAAGACATCTGGCGAGCAGCTAATGTTATCGACACGCCGTGAACCATTAAAGCTCACGATCAACTGAGCGTCTGAAAATTTCGGCAATTACTTCCACATTGGCCATTGGGTTTATTAGATTATTATATTGAGAAAAAAATGTACCGGAAGAAAGAGCTGAAACAATCGATTATTACAGTATAACAACAATCCAGAAATCCTCTGTAGGTTTACCACGTATCGACGACTGCTATTAATTAATAATTCCTTATGCTTATAGTGTCCAGTCATAAAATTCGTATCTGAAGACGTCTCGGCTGAACAACGTAAGTCCTATGCTTATACGCAGGAGTTGAGCCTTTTGCCAGAATCGTTTTCACAGAGGGCTTTTATGACTGGATACCAAAGCATAAGGCATTATTAATAGCGACCGTCGATATGCATGTCGGTGCTTGAAAGCCATTCCTAACCGCAAACAATGCCTGAGCTCATGTGAACAATCCGAATATAAGTATATTATATGTATATTATAATGTCACATATCATTATACCGAGCAATTCTAACGAAATGAAACCAACCCACTCCCAGGTACCCATATTATACTAGATTATAATATGTTGGAATTCAAACTTGGACGTTGTTGGGTGTAGTTTCCATCAGCTTGGGGGCTTTGATCATAAGACTAATACTGTACAATCGGCATGAAGTTCAAAACACGCTCGTACCTGTTGGTAACTGTACCTCAAAAGATCGGGACATTGTCTCAAACAAACAATTGGAAGCAATACGGATCAGGATCCGTACAGAATCGCAGGGTCTTCATTATTAGACCTGCACGCATCTTCAAATTATTATACTAGATATTTATGTGCGCGTGTAAAGTAGGTAACTGTTTTTGAGCGAGTTAATTTTTCTAGTAAGAGACCTTGACGTGCCTGGCGACTCTAAGGTTAGTACTGAAAACCGACCGTCGCCTAACACTTACTTTACGCTCGTAGAAGATAAATATCTTCCCACCCCACTCTGATAACACGTCTTTATGAGTTTTCATTTGTCACTCTGCAGAGTCTGCACTTTTTCAGCACAGAAATGCAGATGTTTCCTATCCGTATACCGAAGGGAAGATCCACTTCCAATTAGCGATTCATACTTAGTGGACAAAGCTAGGTCCTGAGTCACGACCGGAGCCTGCATGACAGGCTCACATTGCACTCAATCTATAAAACCTATACCTAACAATAAAGGTCTCACACGTCACCTGCCTACTGAATCACTGCAGCAGAGATTAATCGTCTCGCCTTGTCCCCCACACGCCTGACAAAACAACTTTCGTGCTATTCAGCTTCCATCGCACCCGCTACTTCATTAATTCACCTGATTTTTGTATACAGATCAGGCACAAAGCTTAGCTTGAGCTTTGGACAGGCATATGGTATATTATACGATGCAATACATTGAATTTGAATCAATGTCATTGGATGGAATGTTACTCCTATGATATAAGACGTATGTACCAGAGAGCCACGGTGGCTCAGAGGCCATGTGGGATTCGAAATCTGAAGTCCGCCATGGTTAATATCCGACCTAGGGTATCGAGATTTTGCAAATTGGCAGTATTTATACACCATGACTGGACTGATGCTTTTGTACATACATGGGTCCCAAAACAGTTTGATCGTTATAAAATTAATTAAGGCTAGGAAACAAACTATATAGCCGTTTTTAGCCAAAAGGCTTATTGCTCTGTTGCACTATAGGCACGACCGCGCAGTAGCGGGTTTTTTCGGTCACATATCACTTCAACGGTACTTTTATTTCGGAATTACTCTTCTTGGATTATTTATGATCAGGTGTTCACAAAACTACGGAGTAAGCGAGTACCGTTCCGGATTGGGCTCGAAAGCTCAATGAGATATCTTCATGACAAAAACAGTATCCTTTGCAGATTTCATTCAAATCGGTTAAATGGTTCACCTGGCATTCTGCTCACGAGGAATCCCTGATCACACGCACATCCGTTTCTGAAAATACTTGCGAACGTTTATTTGAGTGTCAGAAGGGGCTTCCGAGATGGTTTCAGGCTTTTTTCTCAATCCGACGTTTTTCGCGATGGCAAATCTGTAAGGCACCACGTTTACTGATGATCGCACCTGAAAAGCAGACCAAGACTTCGGAAAGTTATATTTTTTTGCGATACTCGTCATCACCAATCCCGCAGGCAATTTTCTACCAATTCCAAAGCTTATTAAGTGAGACTCTATATCACTCGACATATTGTCATCAGTTGAAGTGATCGATCCAATCGAGTCAGGTTAAACAATTCAAAACTTCTTCTTGTTTTTAACGTTTCGGCGCTTAGTTTGTCGCCCTCCTCAGAAAAAACTGTTTATTTGAACAGAAAAAAAAAAAAGGGGGAATATACACATTATAATCTAACAAATTAATTACTCTAGTTATTGATAGTTAGGTAATTACCAAAGAATCGTGAAATCAATCCATTTTTTTCAATACATGTTCAGGTCGTACGGTAGAATGATTGTATTCGAACCCAGTGTCGTCAACAGTTGTAGAATCGAGAATAAAAGCTGTCAGTTATTAAAACGTACTTTTTTTCGTGTTCTGTTTAGCCACCAAGACATAATCACACACAAGTCACACAGTATAAAATTGGTTAATCCGTAAAATCTGGAAGTAAAAGGTAGCAAAAAGCAGTCAAGTTTTAAATAACCGACCGAACACTATAACGGTAAAGAGCTCACAGATTCAAAGTGTTGACAAACCGAAGACATTAGGCGGGGGAAGGCAGTCCGAAATCGGATTAGATGTGTCAGCTGGGAGATCTATACAATCAAACTATTACATATGATTATGAAACACTTTTCGAACGTAATCTGTCGAGTAAAAGTCCAGATGGGGCATGGAGCTTTTTTGTGTCTTCTTGTTTATTTAAGGGTTTAGTCTGCAGGTGAACGTGCATCATTTCAGATGTGAGTCTTTTTCCCCAATGGGGTTCTTTATCCAATATCTTGTTAGCTCTATCCCAATCAAACGAGTGGTTGAAAAGTTTTTGATGGACAGAAACTGCCGTGTATTCTTCAGGATGTTTATCAATGTTCGAAGAGTGTTCCTTAATGCGGGCCTTGAGTTGTCGTTTTGTTTGACCTATGTATGAGGCTGGGCTGTCCTTACAATAAATCTTATAAACTACGTTGTTCTGTAGTGCGGGGGGTAAACGGTCTTTACCTTTAACTACAATATTGGATAGGTTACTGTTAACCCGTGGAACCAAAGTGATATTGTGGTTCTTGAATACCCTGCAATTTGTTCTGAAAAACCTTTGACATAAGGTATCGAAATTATCGGATGGTGAGAGCGATGGTTACCACTGACGAAAAGAACTGAATCTGTGAGCTCTTGACCGTTATAGTGGTCGGTCGTTCCTTTAAAACTTGACTGCTTTTTGCTACCTTTTACGTCCAGATTTTGAGGATTAACCAATTTTATACTGTGTGAATTGTGTGTGATCATGTCTTGGTGGCTAAACAGAACACGAAAAAAAAAAACTTCAACTGATGACAATTCCAAAGCTGTTGCATACCTTTGCATGAGGGTGTAGGGTGCAGGGAATGCCGGGACATACGACTGTACGGGAGGATGCGGAGGCGCGATCGAAACCCGATCATGAAAGGCGAGAGAATTATTACAAAAAAAAAAAAAAAATCGGCGTATCTGGGACATGGTTCGCGAGACTCAAGGTGCAGCCGTAAGAATGAAGAACTAAATCTACTATTTTGCAGAGACGTAAAATCCATGAAAGAGCATCAGGACCCGAAGCATTGTCAAGCTTGTTAGAAGTCGAAGAACAGAACAAGCTTGAGAATGTTGCGCGTTCTAACGCTTCACCATTCTTGATCACTGAAATACAGAACATCAAATGCATCTCAACCATTGGCCATATCCACATTCACTTTATAAAATAAAAAGTGACTCTGATATTCCGTTCTCGAAGTTTATACATGTGAGACACAACTCTCAAATCTGCAGAATTGCACGAGCTTCGCAAGCGGTCTCAACTAAGGGTTCAAAGGAATTGCTAGCAATATCTATTCTCAAAGTGATATCGATAAAACAACGCTTTTATTGACGTCGTGAAAAGAAATTAACATTCGTTCTTGGCGAGTATACTGATTACGTTACGATGCGACGCGACGGATGGTCATTGAGGGATCACCCTTTCTAGTGACTTTCTAGTGACTTTCTAGTGACTGTCTCTTCAGCCTCTGCAGCATCGATAAATTTCTCCGGGAGTATGGATCACAATCGACACCGAATACGCGACGTATAAGTTTCATGGTGAGCTCCCAACACCACAGAGACTCTTTGAATCCATTGTTTTCCAGCTCTTCGATGGCAATAACATTCAATCTACTAACAGCAAACAAAAGTGGCAGAGACTGATCACCCTAATAAACAGGCCGCTAGCTCACATTGAAGAAACGAAGCCCGGGATGAGGTCTTGATTTAACCTGGCCCTCGGCAAGCTAACGGATGAAGTGGACGCAGAGTGTAATGTTTTCGCACGGAGTCTCAATAATTGCCTTTGACGTGCTTTTACATCAAACCTCGCGTTTGCGGGAATGCCGAGTGCCGATTTCAAGCAGGTTCCGGAACTCTTGACTGGTTAATGCAGAGGAACCTAATGTATACGGGGCATTCCACGCCAACTCGACCAGTGTTAAACCCCGAACATCTCAAAATCATTCCATATTTTTTTCTAACATTCTACTCAGTAAAAAACGCGTCCCAAATTTTTTTCAGATTTTTTTTATCAAACCGTCAATTTGTTATACATTTTTTAAGTTGATTGAGAATGCCCCTTTTTAAAAATCTGAAAAAATTCTCAAGAATCCAGTGGATGACGTGTAAACAGCCCCCGTTTAGGAAAACGTGGGCCGAATTTTTTTTTCAATTTTTTTTTCACTCATTTCGGAATTTTCTAGTTTTTGAAACTGAAATTATCTAACACGGGATCAAATTTCAACTCGCATTTCAAGCGTCAAATAAGGTTCAATTTACTCGGAAATGTTTGGTTTCACCATTTATGACCCTTATTCGGTGCTTACAATTTAATCCCGTATTAATTTCAGTTTTTGAAATTGAAAAATTCCGAATCAAGTGAAAAAAAAAAATAGAAAAAAAATCCCGCCCACGTTTTCCTAAACGGGGGCTGTTTTGTGTCATTCACTGGATTTTTGAGAATTTTTTCAGATTTTTGAAAAGGGGCATTTTCAATCAACTTCAAAAATTCATAAAAAATCAACGGTTTGATGAAAAAAAAATCTGAAAAAATTTAGGACGCGTTTTTTACTGAGTAGAATGTTAGAAAAAAACATGGAATGATTTTGAGATGGTCGGGGTTTAACACCGGTCGAGTTGACGTGGAATGCCCCATACCTATACATATTATTGGTTGTCTACTGTTTGTTACGCTTTCCAGTAGACGTCCCTTTTATCTAGCGCAGTCGCTCCAGTTCCTGCATGCTGTGGCTAGCCGAGTGACCAAGTCTTCGTCTAAGCCGCACTTGGCTCGTATCTATGTATGTATACAGAAGGTTGGAAAAACGCAATCGCAGCTGTATGATTTCCGATTTCTCAAGATGCGTAAGTATAAGTATACCACAGGTTTCAGTAAATACCAGTTTGCGGATTGTGTATAATTTTTCATTCTAAAAGCAGTAGCTATAAATTCTCTAATAACAAAGCAGTGCCGAATTCCGATTAATGGTAGTTAATCTGGTGAAAATACGCAGGACCGTGCGTATGGGCATACGCAAAATGTACTTCGGCAGCCATTCGAGGGAACTATAACTTTTTTAGCATTGAAAATGCTTCCGTTTTCGGGGTAATAGCGAACCACTGGTTCAGTATAGGGGTCATATCAAATGTCACAGAAAGTTGTCACACGAAAGCGTTACGCTGGTTGAGCACCAATGGTTTTAGTGGATCCAGATAGCCATGAATTCTGAGGCTCGACGATTGCGAAACAATTGAGAAAATATTGGAAACGTATACGTGAAATTCGCGATTTTGTACAGCATTATCCAAATATATGTATAGCAAAGAATAAATTCCTCTTCTATACAGATCAGATAAAATTCGGAAACAGAGATCAGCGAATTGTTTTAAATCGAATTCACACTAACTTGAGTCACAAGAGTGCCCGCGGGCGAAATTCCAAAAGACCAAAAAATAGAACGGGCGAAATGTCGAAAAGTGAAATTAACAACGATTCGAAATGTGAAATGGGTCATAATAAGGATCGGCCAGAATATCGTTATTTTGAAAATCGATGTTTCGTTTTCCCGGAATATTGATTATCGCATAACAAATTTTTAGAATGACTGAACGTTCAAATAAATAACCCTTTCGCTGATACAGCTGTTCGATTTTTTAGGCACGTCGATAAGAAAAAAATCGTTCTTCTAATGTTCCGTGATTTTTAGATTCGTATGGAAAAAATCGAGATATCGGCCGTTCTGTTTTTGATCGTTCGGAATTTGTACCAGCATCCATTTTCTTTTTAAATTGATCCAAATGTAGCAAATCCAAAGGCAACAAAACAAAAGATAGTCAAAACATAATGCACAAAGACGATAAAACAGGGGACATTTTCAATGCCTCGGATGCTTGCGTTACACGCAAGATCTGTACATTTAATGAAATTGATCACCTATGTTGTATCATCCCAAACACGGAAATACGGTCATTTTATCGTAGTCGGGTGAAAATGTATTATTATTATGGCCGCTTGTAGTATATCAAATATTCATATAAACTCAGTACATTATTCAAGCGGGTGGAAAACTATGCATTCTGGTGAACCATCCATCCAAAAGTTTTCCTAGCTTCCGAATGTAATAAATGCTTGGGTAGTGGAAGTTTGACCGTCACGTCGTGCACCATTGCTAATTATACATACTGAATGGTGGCTGATTGAGGGGTGATTACATAGCATCCCAGCAATCAAAATTTATCTTACGATTAGGTATCCGACGTTTCGCTGGGGGTAGACTGAGCCCATCACGCTCCGAACTTGAGATAAATCGCCATAATCTAATTGCGATCCGCTACACCGTACGGACTGTATACTTCGGTAGCGAGAGGTAATTTTGATCGACGTCGCACATAATTTCGGAAAAGGGCGAAAGGGCGCGCAAAATAGGAAAACGTGTCTGAGTGAAAAGATTGTGTTGTTCATCATAACAATATAGAGCATGGCCTATATACCCATAATATCACGGAGCAACGTCCTACGAATGGTCATAATCTGAATCGCCAATTTTCGTGGTACATCGTGAAATAAAAGTGGGGGAGATGACTGCTTCGCGTCAAGATTCAATCCCATGTAGCCTAATGATATACCTATATAAATACACTATTTCGGCGTATAAATATAATATACACTATATCAGTGATGTAGCCCCAAACTATACTCGGGATTCGTTGGTTCGCGGTGCATCCAGGATTAGAGGTCATAAGACCTGCGTTTTTCAACAGTTCTAATAATGGGTGGGAAGCTATACTTTAACTCGGTTGCAATAATATTTTTTTTGAAACGTTGAGTAAATATTAGTATGCGTATCAGAATTCTTCGGGTCGGGTCGGATCGGGTCGAGTTGGGAAAAATCTGTTAGTTTCGTTATACCACGTAATTTAATGCCATCCAACACTGCGTGGCAGTCTGATGGACACCCTGGGACGGTGATGTTTTTTTAGAGGAATCGTCGGTGAATCAACAAGGCGGAGTGAATTATTGTCGAGCGGCTCCCCGCTCCCTTTTTTCGCCACTGATTACAGAATTCGTTAATCCTTCGATTCCCTCAGCGATAAAAGCCTAACTGATTACAATTTTTTCTGGAGGTATAGGAGATTTACGTTACATACTTATACTTGATGAATAAGTGCACCGTGGTACGTACAACGCGATCAACGTTTAACCTCGTCAGTTACCGGACCAGCACCTCATTCCCGAAGTACGATCATCGATTTCAAAATCCCGTCGGCGTGAACAAAATAGGCTGGTTACGCTCACCTTCGATATCGCAGAAACGCTCTATGTACAGAAAATCACTGGATCAAGACCACAAGTCGCGACGACAAGGGCGTTTGATCACCGAAACGATGTCGGCGAGTATCAATAGGTCGATCGAAGACAGGGTTTTACATACGGACGTAGTGCCCACAGTAGCGCTTGATCTTTTCCCCTCAATTAATCCGTAATTAGTAACTGCCGTAGTTGGAGACTGTTTGCAATTACTGAGGGCTCAAAGAAGAATCTATACGACGCGTTCCACGCTTCCCAGTATATTATACACCGGTCCGAGTACATACTGTAACGTCGATATTGGTAGTACACGGTTAGAAATAAAATGTCAGAGCAGGTCCACCCAAAATTTTATGTTAATTTTGACACTTTTTATTGTTCAAGTGAACTTAAAAAATGTCAGTAAAATCTCGAAAGCTGGAACTTAAGATTAACCAAGACATTATCTGATATTCTGGCCGGTAAT
This sequence comes from Euura lappo, assembly GCA_018257835.1. Lineage (NCBI taxonomy): Eukaryota > Metazoa > Arthropoda > Insecta > Hymenoptera > Tenthredinidae > Euura > Euura lappo. The sequence goes on along the minus strand of JAEUYN010000441.1, from coordinate 123,663 downwards.
CTATCTAGGGGTGTAACTGTAGATCTCTCTCGGATGACAGTAATCCGTCAGGGTGAAAATTATATGGGCAGAAAATTGGACACATTTTTTACCAGGGCGCCTGTGACGGGTAACACTCGGATTTTGATCATTGATTCGCGCTGATTGGATTGTTCGAAATAATGGGAAAAAAAAACAGCGAAAACAAGTAAGAAGCGCAATACATGTAGGTATACCGATATACGTTGTCGACAACGAAAGCGATACATACCTCCGCATATAGTGGTACTTGAGGACAACTACGATGACAAGGATGTTGGCGGTGACGGCAAGAATGATCACAGGAACGTAGAGCATGATCAGAACATAGTTTGTTCCGCCATTTATGTCGTCGTAAAAGCTACTCAGAACCGCCGTCATCTTATCCATCTCAAGGGAAGTATTGTATGCGGTGTCATTGCGTAGTCTGGCCAAACTGTAAGCTTCTGCCATACTTGTTGCCTCTCCGGCGTTCTCATCCGACATGTCCGATCGGCTTTGATTGCGAACGGTTATTGGTGAAACTAATCTTCTTCCAGCTAACCTGCACTGCCGTCTTCGTAACGTGCCCTTTGGCAATTAGTGTTGCCGTTGCAGTTGGTCGGTAAGCTCGGACGACGGAATGTTTCTGTGTTATAAATTTGTACGTCAACGAGATCTTTTGCAGAAGTGGAGTTCCAATTCATCACATTGTCACCCGCTGATTTGATATTTTTCCAACTTCACAGGTTCGTCGTTACTACCGTTATTCACGCTCTGAAACCAGAAACGTTAATGCTTCAATGCTTAATACCCTGCACTTCACCTTGTTCCTTTATTTGACTAGAATTCAAACTTGTAGCAAGCAAGGTAATATACGTGATCGTGATACGTTTATATACATCGATGTGGCTGCACGATGAGAGAAACAAATATCACCCAGACGCGCACATATCGACGGGTCCAAATGAAATAAGGGTATCTCGCCGGGCGGGATAGAACGAGTGTATCTCGCCGGGCGAGATAGAACAAGTGTATTTCGGTGGGCCGAATAGAACAAGTGTATCTCGCCGGGCCAGATAGAACAAGTGTATCTCGCCAGGCGGGATAGAACAAGTGTATCTCGCCGAAAAGTCAGAATAAGGCTAACTCGCCGGTCAGGCAAGAACAAGGGTAACTCGGCCGACCGGCTAGAACAAGGCTACACGGAAAAAATGTCGGGTGGGCTGCTCGCCCGACGAGTACGGCCGCGCGCCCAAAAACACCGAGAGTGGGGCGACCACAGCTCGAGGCGGCTGCCTTCCCAGTTTGGGAGCGCTGCCGCCCCAAAACAAGCGGGCTGCCGTCCCTACGGGCGGGCTGCCGTCCCTACGGGCGAGCTGCCGTCCCTCATCGGGCGCCCTGCCGTACCCACGGTCGTATACACAGGTCCGGAAACTCCCATGGTGGGGGTGAGGTTCTTAGCGAATCTAAGTGTGTTTTCGCCAGCTGCCACGGGTGCTGAGGCGCGCTAGAAGCCTAGTACAGAGTTGGAGTATAAACAAAGTTCCTAACCTACTTTTTTGTACAGATCACAGTTTTCCTATAGTTTGTTATTAACAAATTCGATTGCATAGCTTTGATAAATAAATAAATGATATGATACCTGACCGTGATTCAATGATATCAAGAAAACTACTGAAGCAGATTTCGTTAGTTTTTCATTGTTTTCCTTGGAATTTCCGATACAAATCGCTGTGTTGAAGGATATTTTCGAAATTACAACGCCAAGTAAGAATTAATTGTTAGTCTATAAACAATCATTTTAAAATCAGTGATATGGCAATTGTAATCTGCTGTTATTTATCATAAACATTGCAATAATAATATGAATAAACGGAGGGTCGCGTCATTCGGTACTTTAAAAGTCGAGTATGTACTTTTGCTTCGAGATCGAATTTTTTTTTTTTATTCGCAATTCGGCACACAGCAAGCCCACGGCATCTTTCAATGCCGAGATTTGTAGATCCAAAAATAAAAACTGGTATTAAACACTGTGCCCCGCTCGTAGTATGCATGGAGCACTATTTCTAGGTTAGGAACTTTGTTTATACTCCAACCCTGTACTAGGTTACTACCAGCGCCAGAACTTCGGCGGCCAATGCAGGAAACTTTCGAGCTTCGCTAAGAACCTCACCCCCACCATGGGAGTTTCCGGACCTGTGTATACGACCGTGGCCGTACCATAGTGGTAATGCCGCCGCACCGATGTGCGGTGGCGCTGTGCGACTATGCCATGGTGCAGCCTCTTGCCCAACATTTTTTCCGTGTAACTCGCCAGTCAGACTAGAACAAGGGTAACTCGCCCGTCGGACTAGAACAAGGCTATACACGGGGAAAAAAAATGTAATTTCTACGTCTTCGGTAGTAATTATTTGGACTGCATCTTTTTGGAGTTGAATCTACAGCAATTGCGTTAAGGTTTATCAATGGGATTAATAAACCTTAACGCAATTGCTGTAGATTCAACTCCAAAAAGATGCTGTCCAAATAATTACTACCGAAGACGTAGAAATTACATCTTTTTTCCCCCGAGAACTGTTACTGTTGAGTAATAACAGAGGTTTTCATACCAAACAGATGGTTGATGATAGTAAATGAGCAGGTTCTTGTCATGACTGTGTGAGCTGATGGACATCATACAAAGATTGTTAATAGCACATATTGTGGTAAAATATTTCTAATAAAGGGAAAAGTCGACCATGAATACGATTTTTTAACGACAAGGCAGCTCGTGCTGAATAATTGGATTCCTGGAACAAGAAAGATGGCTAATAACGTATGATCGGACGTTCCTAATAAAACAAAATGTGAATAATAAAATGTAACATTTTTTTAAAGACACAGAATTTCGACAATAAATGATTAAAAATGTTGATTGAGAGGATTATTGTTGATAAATGATGAGATGTGTATAACTCCAAACTTTGTTGAAACATACTAAAATTGGGGTAGCAAAAAAGATTGTTCATTTCAACTTCTGCCAGCTTACGCTTCGATGATTACTCGAGTTTCAATACGCAGATTTCGTGAAGAGAAGCTATTGTGGGCCCGTTGGGCCTCAGGGAAAAACCCGGGCTGTCGAGTTACACGGAAAAAAAAGATGCAAAAAGACAGCATCTTTTTGGAGTTAAATCTACAGCAATTGCGTTAAGGTTTATGTATGAGATTAATAAACCTTAACGCAATTGCTGTAGATTTAACTCCAAAAAGATGCAGTCCAAATAATTACTACCGAAGACGTAGAAATTACATATTTTTTTTCCCGTGTATAGTCTTGTTCAAGTCCGACGGGCGAGTTACCCTTGTTCTAGCCTGACTGGCGAGTAAGCCTTGTTCTAACCGTTCGGCCGAGTTACCCTTGTTCTAGCCTGACCGGCGAGTTAGCCTTATTCTGACTTTTCGGCGAGATACACTTGTTCTATCCCGCCTGGCGAGATACACTTGTTCTATCTGGCCCGGCGAGATACACTTGTTCTATTCGGCCCACCGAAATACACTTGTTCTATCTCGCCCGGCGAGATACACTCGTTCTATCCCGCCCGGCGAGATACCCTTATTTCATTTGGACCCGTCGATATACAGTTTGGCTGATGCGAGAAGCAACGGCGTCAACGGCCACGACGTTGAATTGCATTCGCATGAATTCTCAACCTTCGGCGAACTCGAGAAACCCATCGATAACTCATAAACATGTAACTGTGAGGGGTATAAATGCGGATTTGATGAACAACTTGTGATGGGTGAATGAACAGGTGCTATTTATAACGTACACACCGATACGGGTACGGATAATTATTTACCTAGAAACCCCAACTAGCGCTAACAATGGGAATAGGTTGAAAATTAACGTCGAGATTTCAGCAACAGTGTATCGTGTAGCTCGAACGAAACGAATTAATAAGACTCGACAATCAATAAAACTTACTCGCGCCCCAAAGTTCTCGTTCTTGCAGTATTTTGTCCGACCTCGACATCTTGCTCATTAAACGAAGATCATCTCGTTCCGGCACGATCAAACCATCTTCTTGTGGTATTGGCTCGAAATCGATACAAACAGCAAACTTTGGATGGATCCTGAATCGCTACTTTCACGCCACGTCGAGGCATTTATGCGACATTTTTCTCCATGGTTTTTATAACAACCAAGGCTATCGGTCCGAAGTTGGCTGAAATCGAGACATGGACTTTCAGGCACTTCTGAACCAATAGCTGATTTCTCGATTACTGCAGCCAAGTCCAGACTGTTTAGTCGGAATCTGAATTCACCACGTGTAATCGAATCTCTTCATCGAACGGAACTCCCAATATTGTTATATCCAATTCTTGTAATTCATTATCATACGGATAATCCATAGTTGTTATTGTACTTAATTAAATTATACGTGGTGTAAATCTCGAACGAAGCGCATCACCCTACTGAAAAACTCTTTATGATAAAAGTGTTAAAAAAGTACATGATAAATCATATGATAAATCACAATGCGTTATGACCGAAATCACATTATGATTTATCACATGAATTATTATGTATTTTATTATGTGATTCTTTAAATGGTCCGTAGATTTGTGTAAAAAACATACTTAATTTTGTAATTCATCATATGATTTTTCATATGATGATATTTCATGATGGAAAAAGAAAAAAAAAAAAACCTGGACTGGGATCGAACCGACCACCGTCGGATTCGGAAGCAGACACGCTACCGTATGAGCTACGCCGCTCGATGTCAAGCAGTCGCAGTCTTTGGTTCATAAGCTTTGATATCATTTACGTTACTTCCCAAGTTCCTTGGAAATGATTGAGATTCATGAGTCTAAAACTGCACAAGCATTATATCGAGCGGCGTAGCTCATACGGTAGCGTGTCTGCTTCCGAATCCGACGGTGGTCGGTTCGATCCCAGTCCAGGTTTTTTTTTTTTTCTTTTTCCATCATGAAAATATCATCATATGAAAAATCATATGATGAATTACAAAATTAAGTATGTTTTTTACACAAATCTACGGACCATTTAAAGAATCACATAATAAAATACATAATAATTCATGTGATAAATCATAATGTGATTTCGGTCATAACGCATTGTGATTTATCATATGATTTATCATGTACTTTTTTACCACTTTTATCATAAAGAGTTTTTCAGTAGGGCAGTGCCATCTCTGCTTCGATATCCTTTGATTGATGATTTTACCGATCTTTTTGCTCTATCCTGCTGCAATCATTAATAGAATTTCAGAAACTGAGAGTTCCAAACATAGCTGTTATCGGTCTGCATCTAAATATACTTGTCATGTACGACCGGGCTGAAGGCTCCTGTTGCCGTCTTTTCGTTATTAAGTTAAGAGTAATCTCTGAGCAGCTGGAGATTACGCTCGTAAATTCAGCTTGAATCAAGTTCCATGGACTGCTTCCCTATGGTGCTTCCCTGGTCTACCGCAGGTCAATTTCAAAAACCTTTGGTGCGTAGCCAGGGCACCGGGTCGGATGTGTCACTCGTGCTTGTTCTTTATAGTCTAGAAGAGCCATTCTATTAGTGGTACATAGATCCCCGAAGGGGTCTAAATCCAACAAGGAAGAAGAGGAAGAAGAAGAAGAAGAAGCCATTATCTAGTAGAATTAGGAATTTATTAGGGCAATCGGTTGAAGTTATCGATCGAATCGAGTCAGGTTATTTTTATTAGGGCCTTCAACTTCGGCCTCGATGTTCCTGCTCTGACTTTGCCTTCACGAATGGTACCGGTGTCCCAACGATTAGGTGTGCCCTCGAGGTGATTCCAGGTAACTGAACACTTTGATCAGGTCATTACGAAGATTGCAATGACTGAGGAACAATTACCGCGGTTCCAATAACGAATTATCGGTTTGCTTTAGTTTTCAAATCATCTATTGCGGCACGATGCAAAATATCAGCCAATTTGAACTTAGTGCAACTTTATTGAGTCTTCCCTTGCTCGTTGCACATTATCGGGCAATCATGCATGTGGGGGATTCTACAGCAAATCGAACGGTCAATTTTCCTGACCCCTTTTCATCTGTTTGCCCTTTTACACAGTCCAAGTACACGTTGGAAGAATCAACTGTGAATTTTTTTGAATTTTCCTGACCAAGCATATTCTCACTACAGTATTTGGTCAAATAATCAGCTTTTCATGTTTTTTCGATTTTTCGAGTTAATATAGCGTGGAATCCAGAAGACATATGAAGAAAGTTCTCATACAAAAGTTTCGCATCTTTCATTTAAATGTCCAATGTAATTCACTGTTAATTCAGGTAATTCTCGTTAATTCAAGTAATTCACTTTCAGTTCAGGTAATTCTCATTAATTCAAGTAATTGACTATGAATCCAAGTAATTCACTGTTAATTCAATGTAATTCAGTGTTAATTCAGGTAATTCTAATTCACTTTTAATTTAGATAATTCTCATCAATTCACGTTATTTCACTGTTAATTCAAGTAATTCACTGTTAATTCAAGTAATACACTTTTGATTCAGGTAATTCGCATTAATTCAAGTAATTCTCGTTAATTCAGTGAATTACGAAACAATTCATGGACTATTGACACGTCAATTGAAGGAGTTATTTTCCCCTCGGGAGTGAGCCTCTATATAAGCGATTTTTGATGAATTGTTACTTAATACTTGCCGAAGTTATAAACTTTTTAATGGTGAGATAAGTATGATTTTTCGATTCCATAGTAAAGTTTTTACCTGTATTTTTACAACGGATTGACATTTTATGGAGCTTGAGACATAGATACCATATATTCCGTTGATCCTGTCAGGTACCATACACACCCGTATCACAAGAGTATTCTTTAGGTATGAAAGGCACGTATTATGCATGTAATCTTGTTCTAGATATAATTTAGATCCGACTGGTAAATTATCAGATAAAGAGTTAATGGTCGCTCTGCAACGGGTCTTCCTTTGGGAAAAAGTCTCAAAACTAACTGACAAGTTGGAAAGCGATGCCACAAACTGCTTCACAATGGGTGAACGTAAGATGATGTTTTTTGCTCGAGTTATTCTTCGCAACACCGTCAAAGTACGTATACAAGACATCCGACTTTATGATAGCATTACTGAATCAAAACTAGAGATAAATTATTTTTTGTAATTGCAGGTGATGATTATCGAAGAGTCTGTTACTGACTTGGGTGCAGATATGGAAAAGACTATAGAAATAGTATTGAGAAATGTGTTTTCGGAGTACACGGTGATTGTTCTCACTACTCAGAGAGTTCGTTATTGTCAAAAAACACTTGTCCTGAATCATGGAAAGGTAAAGTTCATACATTCTTCTGTCACTGCCAGAGCGGGAGGTGAAATAAGTTAGAGATTAAAGTCTAAGATCTATATCCTAGGTAATTGAGGCTTCGAATCGCAGATCATCAACATCGCAGCACAGTATAACCACTTCAGAAGTACTGGTGACAGCAGCTATGAATAGTGTATTCGAAACAAGTTTTTAGAAATTTTCAGAAATCTGTCAATAAGCTGAGAAATTATCGTGAAGTTTGTGAATTTGAATTGTTACAACTTTTGCTACTCGACATCACTGATCACTGTAAACTTGCACTTGGCCCTCCGTGTGAAAAAGGAAAGTCAAATACTACCCTGCAGTGATAATCTAACAGTTGTTACTTATTGTATCAAGAGTCGATCAAATGCTGTTGGCGAGTGTGAAATACGAAATGATAAACAAAGGCAATGAATATATAAGTATAAGTAAGAATGTAATAAGTATACGTAAATATGAATGATTAACGATGAGCATATATGTAGTGAATGTTGCTGCATTTCGCGACCCCCTGTTTGAGATGTATCTCAAGAAATATATTATATGTACAGGTAGAAATGTGGGTATTGTTATTTTACCTGAGATCAGTTATAGGTTTAGCTCAATGCGTCGTGTTGGCAGTTGATGTATCATAGGAAACATTGACGATTAATACGTCACGTCACAATGGAGACTCAGATGAGATACAAAATTCTCGTATCTTTGATCAATATTTCTTATATTTAAACCATTTGTTTACAACCCTTGAACTAGAATATGATTCAAATTTTAGCTCAATCTGTTAAGTAATTTTCAAGTTATGAATACCTTTCCAAATTTTTGGGTAAATAATTTGAACCGAAAATTTTAACAACATTGCACTGAAGTCCCCCCTTGGGAGTTTCACCAATAATTGGCAATAAATAGGGATAAAAACTGAAAGTTTGACCAGTGAATGGGGATAGAACCCAAGTTGTCTTTTCAAACCTTAAATCCTTCTGACACTTATCTTTGGCACTAAGTGCGTGGAATACGAAAATTACGAAACTTGTGATTTTGTGTTATTGAGCTGATACAAATATTGCGCACCTAGTCAATGAAAGTAGCCTATTCCAAACTATGTGTAACATTGGCACTCAAGCCAAAGGCAAGGGCAAATCGAGGTGGTGAACACCAGCGGCTGAATTCTGTTCGTTTTAATACTCTGGGACTTACGGGTCCTGAGGTATTAAGGGGAAGAGGGTAAGGGAACGGTGTCTGGAAGACGCAGAAGGAGGCGGGCTCCCCGATAGCCCTGACTGTAAGATCGGAAGCGGCTCGGATACGCTTCCAGGCGATCTTTTCACAACGCGATGGACAGTCCGGTTGGTCCGGACTCTGAAATCCGGAAGCGACTCGGATACGCACTTTTACGATGATCTACGAAAATTACTACGATTTTCTGCCTGTTTAGGAACACTTTCGTAGTTTTGGCGTAGAAATTTTCGTAGAATGTAGTACTTTTTTGAAGATTTTCGTAGATATTTGTAGAAGCTAATTTTGGAATTTACCTGGATCCCACTCCTACCTTAATTCATTGTACGTTGCTATATCGTTTATTAGACCTACTCTGATAAAATTTCTAGTCAATTTTGATCTACATACACTGAGAGAAATTTATAGTTATCGTTACTATTCATGTGAGTTATAAATGGCCTCGAACATTTTTTTATAGTAACCGAAACTATAATATAGTATTCTCAACCATTATTTGGGTTTGATTGAATATTTTTATAATCCTGTCAATCATAAAATCCGTTAACTATATAAATTTCTCTCAGTGTATTTAACTGAAAAAAAAAAAATTCCAGCCAGCAGGGGATACGAACTCAGCCCACTCTTCTCCTATCCACGCCACCCATCCAAGTACTGACCTCTTAGATCACCAGAGTTATAGTTTTCAGGTCCTAATTCCGATTCCTCTTTGGGAATTTAATATTTTCTGGCAATATAACCTTAGCGACTGAAGTGCATGAAACTTCAATACTTTTTCGTGTTAGTCAAGCTTCATATCCTAGCAGTTTTTGGATGAAAATGATACATCATCGTAATTTGCCGTAGAAGTTCCTACTATTGCACGGACATGGCAAATGAGTTTGATACATTTTTTTTTCGCTCTTGGACTTTTCACTTGTGTTGTAGAAGAATGTAAATTGACGGAATTTTTCGGAGAATAGTAACGATTCTTCACGAAAGAACATTTAGTTTGTAAATTTTTGCAAATTGTCGTGGTTATTCGTAGAACTAATATTCCGTTGCTTGAAGAAAGTAGATTTTCGAAAAACTATTTCCACTTCAGCCAGGTAACGATTTTCTTATTTCGGCGGTAGAAATTCGTAGTTTTCTACGACGATCTACGAAAAACTATTTCCACTTCAGCCAAGTACACGATTTTCTTATTTCTGCGGTAGAAATTCGTAGTTTTCTACGACGATCTACGAAAAACTATTTCTACTGTTCCGGGGTAACGAAAAACTATCCCTCTAGCCAAAATTATGCAATTGTAAACTAAATTTGAGCCAAAATTTGGTAGTAAACATGTGAATTTCCAGGGCCGACACGGCAGCAAAATGGCGGCCAAGTATACAAAATTTTACGTTCACGCTGATTGGGGTGCGTTTTATTTTTGGAGTGAACCTTGCGTGGACCTTGCGTGAACCTATTCCGTTCACTCTTCCGTGCAAATAGTCACATTTATTAGATTATTATATTTTATTTAAAAAACTTTTGAATATTATTTTGATTTAATTAATTTTATTAAAAAAAAATTAAATTTTTGAATAAATTTTTAATTTTCAATCTTGTATAAAAAAATCGGAAAAAATTCTGTGACACGTAGGTTAATGTCCGTCAGATGTGGAATTTTTTTTTCAGATTTTCCGAGTGGAAATGGCGCGAAAATCGCAAAAACTAACGGTTTCTTGGGTTCCAAACGTAATAGTGAAGATAGGAGGTTGAAATTTGGGGGAACCTAGTTTTTTACGAAGCGCTTCAATTCGGCGCATAGTGAGTCCAAATCGGTTTAGGGGCACATTTCATATGGAACCACTGCCAGGCCCTTTGAAAATATAGTAAAAAATCAGGATTTTATTCGCAGCGCGCTCGATCCACACGGTAATATTTACCCATGTTATTGACCTGCAATGCCTCCTCCATGATATGCAATCCCGTAGATTTATTTTTTGGTCGCTTATTAGTCTTAGATGTACAGAATTCGCTCCCAAGAATTGGCATTTCAGCTTTTGAGAAATTTTTACTATGTTTTGTCTTTTTTTTGTTTTGTCTCATGTAACACTGACAGGATTCGCATATCAGGAAATCGAATTTTTACTTTGGAAAATCATCGCTGGAAATTAGCCAGTGGGATCATCTTTCGCAGGTGTTCTCAGAGCTCTGTTTTATTAGTTGCATTTCCTTCTACGTGAGGTCGGAAAACGAAACAGCCTAACTCTGCTACCCTAGTAGCTGATCGATGTATGGTTGCTCGGGGTGAAGCCTTATTTTCGAAGACTGCAGTCCGTACTAACAGCTGGCTTGGAAGAATGTCATCCCGCCAAATTTGAAGTCAATATTTTTGGTACAGTAACTAATTAAGCTTGCAAGACTGATGCAAGTAGCTTAGTCCGACGATTGCTCCAGCTTGGCGTAAAAAAGTTTATCTGCAGAACAGAAAGACAGTCAGCCTCGGCTCCATGTAACTGCAGCAGCTATCATTCGCCGATTTGAAAGATCTCCTCGCACGTCACCTGTCCAATCTATGACGTCGTAACGTAATATTTTAATCAGCTACTCCCTACGAAGCCTGCGACCCCTTCAAAGACTCTGCTCAAACGAACGCTATTTGGATCAGGCGAAGAGGAGTTCACTCCCTATTGTATAGCGTTACGTGTGCAATGAATTTCAAATTCTCTGAGAAAATTGCCTTGTGCGTAATAACCTTGAGCAAACTCTGACGAAAATTGACGGCATTAGTATAGAGATTTGGTATAACAATAAGCATCTGTCAATGAGGACGTTGAGGGACAAACTAGAATTTAGAGTTTTGAAAGCAGTACATAAATCCTTTTTATTTTTTTACTTCATCCAGTGTAGTAACCAGCGAATATTTGGTGTCTTACTTAGGTCATCCACAACAATACGGGTTAACGTTTCCATTTTAAAAGTAATGCGTAGTAGCTACACCTCGATCGTCGTGGTCATTCAGGTTGTTCAAACCTAGGTAACTTCCCCATCTCATTTTTGATAGCTCATCTTTGCGTCTCATTTATGATGAATAATTTTGACTATAAATAATATATTCGAACATCCAATTGTCAAATTACTTATCAATACTAATTGATCAATTGGCGCATGGGAAGGAATCTTTCTGGAATTCTGTTGGTTTGACAATGAGAGGAACTGTAAAGCATCATTGATGTAAATAGGGCGAATACGGCTTCAATGCGCGAAAAAAGTGCGTGCCGAGTACGAATTTCGTATTTTTTGACCAATAGAAAAACGATAAAACTAGGAAACTATGCAAACTGAGAAGATCATTATTGGAAACTGGTCCTTTGACATACGATGTAATGTTAAATATCACCTAGAGAATTTACTAGAACCTCGCTGGCTACACAATATTTCCAATTAAAATATAATACCTATAAACTCATCACTTCGTGTACAATCATTCCTGCAATAATGTATGTTCGACAAGCACCAACAAGAAGTTTATGTACATTTGCACGGCACTTAGCGACCGTTCGATACATTCAGGTGAAAATATGCAGTACGAAATCCAGACACTGCAATTCTACCGGTGCGGATACAATTTTCATTTGTAATACAATTGCGAACTATCTCATACATATAGTATAACAGTATCAGTATGTTCCCTAAATATTCAGAATTTATTGACACTCGAGCGAGCAAAGAACAATTCTTTACCAATTTGAATTGCACAGCGTAATAGTGTACGTTCCCCAAAAATTTGAAATAACACTGATAGATGAGCGAGCAAAGCGAGCGATGAACAAGGCCCTCCCTACCGAGTGAGCGAGCAAACGAGCACAACGGCTTCTAGTTCAGAATAAATCAGCTTAGTGTCGTAGTACTCATAGAATTCGACTCATTGGTTCTCCAAAATTACTATAATATATACAATAAATTACTGGGGCATTGGGAGATTAATATGTTTGTAATTCTGATGTTAGTAAAACAACTTGTTTTAAGTGGAAGCACTAAATTTGTGAATATGTTTGAAATTTCTTGCAGAGACTCATCATGCTTGTTTGATGATCATTCAGTTACTTTTTTCAAATTTGTTTGATCTCCCCACTACAATGTGGACAACAGGCGATGTTAAGGCAGCTGGGTCGTGACGGAAGAAAGAATTGACCTCCCACTGCTACTGCCGCGCCCATAACGGCGCTACAGGCCACGTCTTGCCTCCCGGATAACAATAAATTTGGGTTCATCAGTACCTAAAATTATTAATTCGACGATAATTGATATTCTCGGATTCAAATAGGTACGATCACCGCAGACTTATCAATGAGTTCAACGCCTCAACATAGGCCAAGATGGATAATTCGACGACTGCTATTAATATTGTCTTATGTTTTCGTTTCCATTTTGAAAAGACCTATCTGAAAATGGCTCGGGGTAAAAGACTTAACTCCTATGCTTATACACAGGAGTTAAGTCTTTTACCCCGAGCCATTTTGAGATAGGTCTTTTCAAAATGGAAACGAAAACATGAGACAATATTAATAGCGGCCGTCGAATTACCAGATGGTGCCATAGTTTTGCTCAATGTATATAGATTCAAGCGTTATAATGCAGATGATCAATTGAAGTAAATATTATAGAGGAGGACTGGCAAAAGTCTGAGTGGGATCGTTTGAATGTTCTGCAGCTTACCTGTTCGGCGTGTTTTTCGGCGAGAGTTTTCATCTCTAAGCCGGTGATATTGAGCTCTTTTCTGAGATGAATCTTGTCCATGCCCCCGAGCAGCTGTACTTCGAGAATTTCAGCAAGTTGACACGAGCTCTTAGCTAAATCAACAATGTTCGTACTGGGCAATTCGTGTTTTCGATTCGTTATTGTTCCAACAGAATCAAAGTTATCCCGGAGAATGCTCAGTGTTCTGATGAACATATCAATAAACACTATTTATGTTGTATTCCTTTCAGACAACTTTACAAATTTATATAACTAAGATACCAAAATTGTAACTGAAGAGTCATTTTGGAGTAAAAAACCTGTGACTATTTGTAAATTGGACTACAGCATGGAAAGAAATTAAATCTGAAGTAGTAATACAAAGAGTGTGTTTAAAATCATAAAATACAATTGAAAAGCGCTGATCTAGGCTGCCCATGTGCCATCGTTCCAACTCCCTATTTTTGGTGCTCAAAATGTGATCGTTATTCAATTTGGATTTCAGAAAATTTAACGATAATCACCCTGAAAGTGTGTGTGTGATTAATTTTTGTTCGATAATATCTCAAGAATGAGTGATCGAATTTTCATGAGACTAGGCTCAAAACTCAACTTTTCATTTTCGGGGTAATTGCAATAACTTCCTCTTTTCTCCGATTATAGAAAAACGGGAAGTTGAAAATGCAGTTATCCAATGAAATTAGCACAAGACTTGAACATTGTTTCGGCTAATAACAAATCACTCCAGGTTTGACTAAGGAATTAATCAAGATGAGCATTGTAAGATAGCCTATTTTTTCAAAGGAGAAAACTAAGCTTCAAGCTCCAAGCTAAGAAAGTGAGAAACGGAATCAAATCATCTTAACTATGGCCTTGGGGAGTGTACTGTACCTGTATGTCCTGAGAGTAGTTTCCCTTACTTTGCTACGTTCTTCCAACAGCCTTTTGATCGCCTCCTGAAGATCGGTAGTTCTTTGACAAAGCGCAGCTTTCCACTTGGCTAGCTCTTCGACCATCAAACTAAAATGTTCAAAGAAAATTTGGATCGTTACTCTTTGAACAGGCATTTGATTCGGAATTTATTCAAGTGTTTCTGTAAGATGTTTTACAAAAATTATTCAATGTCAAAATACGATTGCCAATACCTGCTTGCCAAAAATTTGCTTCTCCAAACTTCGCACTGACCAGCAAGCCATTCGGTTTGCTCTTGGTGGGTATTGAGGTGTTGCGCCGAGTTAAGCAGCGCACGTGCAAGCTGTAGTTTATCCTCAGTCAATAAGTGAACCTTAGTCTCAAGATCCTCTCCAACGGCTGCGACTAACAAATTTTTTAGCTCTCCGTTTACCTACAAATTATTGTCAATACATTACAATGTTGACTACTGTAGAACTATGATAACAACAGCAAGTTTTTTTTCCTTTTTATTCCACCTGTGCTTGGAATTTCAGCTGGCTTTCGAGCTGTGAATTCTCCCCTCTCAGCTTCTGAATTTCAGCTTCATAAGTTTTCCTTTCCTCATATATAGTATCTTCGACAACATTCTCATTCGCCTTTTTTTCCCCTCTGCAAGAGGCCTGATTTCTCTTTTCAGCGTCGTTTGCTGTCAACAGTGCCATTTGAGAAACCATTACGTTGATGTCTAAATTATTTTTAGAACCTTTCCTCGTCTTTTTCTGATATGGAATAATCGGATTAACAGCTGCCTTGTAGGGTTCGTAAGGAACGAATTTAGGCTCCTTTGACTTCAAAGAACTCAATATGTGCTTTCCTTTCTTGACATGAGTGACAGTCTTTGGTGTTAGATTAACTATCATTCCTACAGGTGTCACGGGAGGTGTAGAGTTTGATTGTTTCAAGTTAGTCGGGTGGTAGATAAGAGTATCTCCCAGACGAACTTTCATCTGCCCTTTCTCTACTTGTTCATCTGCTATATTTTCCATCCCATCGCCCTGTGTGCGTTTTGGACAATCTATCATCGGTTGTATTCCTGAAAAATATAATTCGAAGAAACGAATACATTATTAGGAAAAGAATCAACGATGTTCCGAGGTGATAAATTTGTCCCTGAATAGACTCTCAGCAAAGTAATACAGTAGAACCTCGATTATCCGAACCACTTGGGACCGACCCCAATTCGGATAATCGAAAATTCGGATAATCGAACAGTAATGTTAGTGCTGGGAAATATTCAAGAAATATGTCACATACATATATCTTATGATATACCTATACATATGAAAGAATATCGACTATGTATTCAACTTAGTTTTCCTGAAGTGAAATATAGACTACCGGTAAAAATTTCGCACCGTCGTTAAAATAGTGACATACTATGTGTGTAATAAAATATGAAAAACGCGTGCATAACCAAAAAAAAAATCAAGTTGAGGTTCGGATAAAGTGATCGGGGTTCGGATAACTGAGGGTTCGGATGATAGAGGTTTGCATAATCGAGGTTCTACTGTACATCATTAACATGAAACTCACTGTAAAATTGCTCTTTTTTCAAACATATTTTGGTAAAACGAAATTTGAACAAATGTTTAAGTTCTAGCGTGTATTTGGGACGAACACTACAACTTAAGGATAGTTTTTCAAAATTTTATTAGTGATAGTTTTATTAGTTGGGCAGGTTTACATGAAGTGTTATGGGAAATGTTCCAAAATACCCATTTTTCTTAAACGTCTGTGAGGTCTGAAGGAAGATGACAATTTTCTACTTTTATCTCATCATTTTTCTCATGAGATTACAGGATCCTGCATAATTTTGAGTAAAAATAATTGTAACGAGAAGTAGACGAATAGATATAGTTCGATAAATTCTCAGTGGCAATAAATGTAGAAGATGAAGTTTTGATCTTCGCAAGACTTTTTTACAATCAAAGATATTTCTTTTTGAAAACGGCAACGTTCAGGAAGTCTAAAGTCGAGATTTCATCCAGTTGCTTACGAACATAGCTTACTCAATTGACTTGTAAGCAAAATGATGTAGAATACACAATATCAAACGGTTTTTAGACCAAAATAATATGGAATGTAACTGTAACCTAACCTTGAAAGTTGTTGCATTTGACGCTATTCTTCCTGGATGTAGAAAAAGTTGCGATAGTTTCGACGGCAAGAAGCTGTGCCGACTGTGAATCCATGTCTGTCACAGAAAAGATGTTGAATTTATTCTCGAGCTAACAGCATTAACGAACACCACTGACTGACAGCTAATGACAGACGCTCGACGAACACCTGTAGCACAATGCGTTGCCACCGTGTTGCCACTATGGCACTGATATACCTATACCATCTAGTAGAGATCAGTGATATATGTAGTTATTTATACAGAGTGAATTCCTAAAGTGTAAACACGACGATAAAAGTGAAGTTGGTCGCAAATCCACTGCAACGGTTCAGGGAGCTCGCAAACAATTGAATTTGTTCCAAAATAAAGTTTAGGTACCAAAAACCCTCGTAAAAATTACAAAACACAAAAAATCCAAGGCGAGACGTTAATTGAAGCACTTAAATTATGATACGATTTGAAACGGTCCCGTCTTGGGCGCCATCAAACCTCTGATCTCTACTATACAGTATAGTGTATAGTAGAGATCAGTGCGTATAGCCGATAACTTAGTTTAAAAAAAAAAAAGATGTACGGTTCCATACCGGATAAATTTCAGATCGAAGTACAAGGGTTTCAGGTTTTCAGAAAAATAATTCTGGGTGAAATCCAGATAAACCCGGATAAGACCCAGGGCCCTTATTCTGATTTTCTTTTCACCTGTGACAACGGTGATAAACGTCGTTTGGACCAATGAGAGAGAGGCTTTAGACGGAAAGTCTGCTTTATCACGCGTGATACAAAATCAGAATAAGGCCCCTGATAGTATACAAGGCCGGATTAACCAATTAGGCCCGGGCCTAGGGCGCCAGTATTTAAGGGGCAGCAGCATGGGCGCGATTTTTTTTCATCAAATTATTTCCACTGATCCTCTCATTTATCCATATTGAACCCGTTCCTTTTTCGAATGTGCGAGCAGAACGCAGTTATAAATATACGCGAGTGATTAACGATGAACATTCAATTTTACACTGGTCAGAAAACAAACTTTGATATAATAAAAATGTATGAGCAGTGGGGGCGGCGATACTTGTATGGGCATTGGGCATAGGGCGCTTCTTGACCTTCATCCGGCCTTCATAGTACTATGAAGGCCGGATGACGTATTTTGACGAATACGTATTTTGTGACCGAATGGAGTGCGGATATACAGGGTGTTTCCTTTAACTCTGTCAACACTTTTAGAGTATGTTGGGGCTGCCTAGACGAGCATTTTGAGGTAAGGCAACCATGGTCAGAAACTCATCTTAACGGCTGTGGAGGGCTTTGAAGGATATGGTACCGCGCGCTTGTTCATAGTAATAAATCAGATGTGATCACTTTCGACACAATATTTTATTTACAAAGTTCTTGTGTAAGATCAACAGAACGATAATCTTTGAAGAAAACAATAAACAATCAGAAAGAAAAACAAATCAATGAATGAAACATTGCGTCGAAAGTGATCACATCTGATTCAATCAAGGTGTCTACTCAAGTCAGGATCTAAAATTCCCTGAAAATTCCACGATATTCCAGGGAAATCTTTAATTTTTCCAGGCGTATCGAGATACGATTTTTATTGTTGTTTCCTAAAATACACTAGGCACCTTTTTTTTTCAATTTAATACTGGTGCCCAATATTCCCCAATACTCCTTGTAAAACCCAATATTCCCTACAAATTTCGGGAGGAGAAAAAAAATCTTTGAGATTTTCAACCAGGTTTTTCAAGGACGTAGACACCCTGTCAATACACTTATACAAACAAACGCGCGGTACCAAATATTTCAAAGCCCTCCACAGCCGTTAGGATGAGTTTCCGACCACGGTTGCCTTACCTCAAAATGCTCGCCTAGGCAGCCCCAACATACCATAAAAGTGTTGACAGAGTTAAAGGAAACACCCTGTATAGAGACAGTTAGATACCCAGCCAGACCTATCCGGATTTAATCCGTTTTCGCAGTTCAGATTTTCGCCGCTCGGAAGCATCATTCTCTCGCAAGTAACGGACTACGGCTGCGACATGAGACCTCGCGATCCTCGAGTCAAAGTTTACTTACCTGCCACCGAAGGTTACTGTACAACTAACACGGTTTCTGGAAGTCGAGGCTTTTTTTTTGCTCTACGGTCCAGTTGACTCTAACGAAGGAACAAAGGCTGACGACACCACGAACATAAGATGAACCATGTTGAACGTTCGTATCATGCTCTGTCAGTCTAGACGATGAAAAAGAAATTCCCGCCTTCTGCGATGAAGGTGTAAGCGCAAGAAACCTTGCGAAGAAGATTATTCCCACCGCTGCCAAAATTCCTTGTGCCTATACTTTCACCGCAGGAGGCTCACTTTTTTTTGCCCGCACCCCATACTGTCATGATTACTGGACGGACTTTTTTATACACCTTTTTTTTAATATTTTGAGAACTAGAAAACCAATATTTTACTATAATTTCATCGAAGGCTCCCCTTAGAAACGGGAACCTTCATTATTACCTCAATTATCATCGCATTTTCAGTAAATGTTTTCTATAGTACCCAAAATCAAACACTGATACAAGTATTCTGCACAACGACGCAACGTTATTCCAGTAAAGTTGCAAAGTATTCCAGCAACGTTATTCCACAGCATTTGAGTTCCGGTAGAATGGTTCTACTTACTAAGTGATATTCATAGAAATGAATGTGAAAATACTGACAACCGAATAAGTGTGGCGAGCGAGGAACATCAGAAACCCTATCGAGTGAGCGTAGCCTACGAGACCAATTAACAGCTAGTGAACAAGAAGTGATGTCTCCCCAAAAAGCACCTCTGGTGGAAAAACCTTTTGCCGAATGCATTGATGTGGTCTACCTACAAAAAATCTATGGAGAAAAATTTGCCTGCAACAAAAATTATTTCTTCAAATATACGTACCAACAAAAATTCGTCTTCAATAAAACTCGACTTTCAAAAATGTGTCCTACAACAAGAGTTGATATCAGATACAACTGCCAAGCACAACGCACGAAAATTAAATTAATATCTACAGGTTTTACCGGTGGGGCAAGAATCTTAGGCATTGAAAATGTTTCTTATGATTTTTCATTCATTTATATTTTTTTTTCACATAAATTTTTGAGTGCGTTCGGCTGAACTTTTATGTTTTTTATGCACTGTGTCTTACGTTCACGTTCCCGAAACAATTCAATTCTTTCAACCTCAGAAATTCTAGGTTTTTTACACTCAAAGTTATTCCCGTCATTGATACCCAATTTGTATTTGCAATATAATTTGGATCGCTCGGCATCAGTTAACGTTTTCCACACACTCGCTTCCATTACTCGCGGGATAACTGACCATAATACACATCCGGTTCTCTTGTTCATATTAAAACAAAAAACTTTCAAACCTTACATGCCTTCTATATCCGACTCCCGTGACGATTTTACGTTACATCTGTTGCTCAAAATGTTAAATTTGGCGATCGGACACCCATTATCACCACCTACACTTTCTAAATACCCCAAATAGAAGCATTTTCAATGCTAAAATGAATAGCATTGTGCTCGTTCGCTCGCTACGTTTGCTCTTTTTTTTAGACTTTAAACTTTTTTCTCCAAATTCTTTTCCTTGAATTTTGTTTCACAGTAATTATGAGAACCAATCGAGTGAGCAAGCGTAGCGAGCGAACAAGCACAATGCCATCTACTTTAATTTAATTTCCATGTGTTGTGCTTGGCAGCTGTATTTGATATCAATTATTTTTGTAGGAAGCGTTTTTGAAAGTCGAGTTTTGTTGAAGACGAATTTTTGTTGGTAGGTATTTTTGAAGATATTATAGAATTCAGTGATAACAATCAGTCATCTACGAAGTTTCCAATCTTGCGAACAGGGTGGCGGCACTCGAATTGCGCTACCAGCGTATAATCAAAATCCAGCTGATACAAATTCTAAAGAAACTGGTGTCGTGTAATACCCCTTGGGTGTCTTTATAGTTATGCTTACATGATTATCATTGCTTTTAGCATGGTAATCATATTTGTTAAGACTATCAATGCCTAGAACTTCGTTACTATGCATATTTTAGGTAGCCTTTCTTTCCCTCTTCTCGCTTTCTCCATTCCTTCAAGCTGTGATGACCCATTGCTATAAATACAAACGTCGATAATTGTTAAAGGATGAGTGAGAGACTAAGGATCCTTTCTGCGACTTGTTACTTAGAATCCAAAGACTTTATTCAACGATTTCTTCTCAGCATACAGAAGTAAAGAGCCGAGATAATTTTGAAATATCTGAATAGTTTTGGTAAAAACCTCGTATTAGCTGAGATAACTATCTCACACAGAAATTAATGGGTAATATATTAACAACATTCGTTCCTTAGAAATATAACAAGTAGAATAGAGATTCCGTCGATTTACAAGGGAAAAAACTCAGATAGCACTGTTTACACGAGTATTTTGGAGCTTGAAATAATAACTTTGCGCTGCTTTCAAATTTCTAATTTTACCGTCATCAATTTTGTATTGTGCCGTACAATCTCCTATTTCCTTCTTTTTTATTTTACAGAGTTACAGCATGTCGAGTTCATTCACTTCCCTTTAAAGTGAGAATAGTCCGTCAATTTGTATGAATTTGTAAGTTGTAGGCACACTGTAAGACTATTTGAAAACAAAGTCAAAAGTATCAACAATGCCATATTCTACAGTTCGCTTCCTCATAATCAGGTTCTTCTATCTCCACTTTCGGACTTTTTCGAGTTAGCTGCACCAGTTTGTTCATTTTGTTTGTGTACACATCCAGGTACATAATCTCATTCCAATGAGAGTGATATTTTGGTAAAGTTAGCTTATATAGAAAGTGAAGTCTTTGGACCCATTTACTCGAAACTATGAATAAGGGAGGTAGAACAACCTTACCCGAGCAAGCTAGTTATTGCTATGAAAGAGAATTTATACTTAAACGTAGCATGAACAATAAGAGTAACAGTATTGCTTCCATATATCTAACCGTGAAATAATACATAAAAACATATCACCTATCACTAGTGCGATATAATGTTTTTATTCAGTTATGGGTTTCCTTGCATGAAATAATCAAATAAAATAAATAATTGGTGGTTTGAGTGAAACGGAATACAATTTAGCCTATGAAGTTCCAATACAAACGAGCGAGTTATCCTTGCGATAGTATTGTAGGGACAGAATACGAGAACAAATTGTCGGATATACTTGCGATTTGTCTAACCTGGATTGTGCGTTTGTGTTATCCCTGGAAAAACATTATTCATTCGTTATATTAGATCAACGTTAGAGATCCATAATAATGAATGAGAGGCTCAGTGAACGGAAAAGTATAAGTGGAACAAAATTAAATTACCATAAACTAATGTTTTTGCTTCGTGTACAATTCCAGGTTATCGTGGGTCGCTGGAGACCCGGGTCATTTTTCTGTTTTCTCCTTTCTTGGAATTCAAGTATGTGTTCAGGACGAAAAAATAAAATACTTGTTCAATTTTTTTCGCAATCTTCATGGTGTGCCCTTAAAGCAGAACTATTCAAGAGTGTTCGGGAATTTTATCAGATTTTTTCATTGCAAATTAAATGTTCTATCATATCTCGGGTCTTCAGCGACCCACGATAACCTGACAAGGTGCCAAAGAAGCGATAACCTGATCTGGATAAAAACGGTGAAAGTATTTTGAGAAAAAAAAAAGATTTTCACTTATACCCTCCCTACTCTCACGCTCTCCATTAGAGTTACTGTATTGGTCCGATCATAAGCCGACCCCGAATACAAGTCGACCCTGAACATAAGTCGACCCCCCATTTTTGAAGCCCAATTCAGGACTTTCTATTGGATTTGTTACTATAAGCCGGTCCCACATGTAAGTCGAGTCCGGTTTTTGAGGGTAAAATCGGTTACCAAAAACCTCGACTTATATTCGGACCAATACGGTACTTGTTGAAGAAATACAACACTTCTTGCCTTGGTTTTATTATGATTGCATATGACTCGTACCCGTTACTGGTATTGATGTGTCGTTGAGTAGACCAAAGTCGTACCATCCCGTCAATGCTGGCACTGGCAATATACTGGCCATCAGAGCTCCAATCCAAGTTCATCACGGTATCTTGATGACCCTTGAGTTCGATCAGTTGTGTATTCGTTGCCAAATCCCATACAGATACACTCCTGTCATCACCTGGGTGAATGAAAACAGAAATCAAAATGATGTGTTATGTATTGTGGATGTAGTCGAGTAATTGACGAGTCAACAAACTTGCCAGCAGCAGCTAAATATTTTCCATCCGGACTGAACGCAAGGCTGTATATTGTTGACTGGGCTCCGACATAAACCCTCACCAAGCTACCATCATCTTTGCTCCAAAGCCTAATAGTTTTATCGGCAGATCCAGTTGCTAGATACCGAGCATTGGGATGGAATCTAACACACTGGAGCAAATAGTTTTTAGGAGAATCTGTCTTGTTGAATAAGTCATCGGATTTGAAATGGATTCCGAAAGGATAAGACAACTCACATTAACGTCTAAAAAATGACCGGCAAATATTCGAAGAGGGAAAGTTCTGTCCAGAGACCAGAGTTTGGCCGTACGATCGTGTGATCCGGTTGCTACGTACAAATTAAATACGCTCGTATCCATGCACCATATAGGGTAGTTATGCCCACTGTAAGAAAATGTGACTTATCAAGTGCACATGTTATATCACGATGAAAAAGTATTAGAAAAACATTACACATACTTGTATATAGCTGCACAGGAATAATCGTTCAGTCGCCACGCCCGCATATCTTTATCGCTCGATACTGAGAGAAGAATATCAGCCTCGGGAATGAATTTCAAATCATGCACCACGTCCGTGTGCCCTCTCATTACAATCGCCCCTATCTCGTCTCTTTAATCATAACAAAGTAAACAGCTCAATTAACAGATTGTGACTGATATACAGAGAATCTGATCTTCTCTTACATTAACGTTCTCTATCCATCTATTGGAATCCGACATAGGGGCGTGACTGAGTAAGTTTCTGTACTATCGCCGCCATGTTTGATGTATGTACAGTATAAGTGAAATTGTGGTTTATTCGGTAAATAGATTTATTTTGATCATTGAGGCACTGATAAGCTGTAGAAAGAAATTAGCTTTACTTAGAAACACGGTTTCACTCATTTCTGTGTGTGCATTGACTTTTTTTTCATTGATTACATTTTCTCCAAATAGCACTCAAGACCATATAACACCGCGAAGCTCGCCACGAAGTCTGCAACATATTACTTCGTGTTTCTGCCACCAGACGTGTGTTGCTACATATCAGATCTTAATAATGATAATTGATTCAAACGTTTCGGTTATTTCCAAGCACACTTACACGTGATCGTCGCTACGTGAACGTCTACTGGTCGAGAGATTGTCACAGGCACAAGTGAGTAGTGATGGTTTAAGTCTTGGCCCTGTAAGCACCGTATCTCCCATACTCCACAGTCTTATTTCTGAGGTGCTGAATCCTGCTGCTAACCTGTCTATATTAGGTGTCATTGTACCGCAGCTGGCACTAAAAACATTGGGACAATGGAGACAATATAACAATGGACAATAAACATTACTAACAATTGGCTGAGCCGCTCTCTCCGTTCTCATATAATCTCGAAAACAACTCACTTTTCATTGGCATTATCAACAGTATAGACTCGCAGCGGTTGGTGAGCATTACTACGTATCAATCGGATAGCCTCTTGCAGTTCTCGCATTTCACGATCAACGCCAGTACCCAAAGGCTGTTCTACGTGGCCGTTCATTACAGAATCTCCTCTCGCTCCTCGATCCGTGCTGCCATCTTCGTAGGCTTTTGATTCAACTATGTTTTTAACAATCGTCACGTGTGTGTTTATCACCTGTGCAACAATCCTATCATGTTTGAATACAGCTTGGTCGCACAAAATTTGATTCCACTAATTAGTAAAATCAATCTTATCGCATGGACAGCAAAGATTAGAGATTGTTACCTGCATTAGGATGACGTGTCCATGTTTGGCAAGAAACTTTTGAAGACATAAGTGAGCATCGTCTGACATATCGACTTTATATTTTCTAGTTCTAAAGGCATTGACAAGTGGTCTGAGTTCTATATCGTGAATGGAGAATACGCTGGATAGTTCTTCTAAAAAATCTTGTTCGGTATCAGAGACAAAGTCGTTTTGGTACATTTTCAAAAACTGTACAGCTGCCTGCCTGTTACCACCATGCAACATTTGTAGGTATAAATGACAAAAAATTGGATACAATAGTCTTCCCAGTTCCAATTTTAGCTTCTCGTTATTTATCTCTTGAATCCATACTTTCAATCTGTAAATAAAGAATTGATCATTTTTGTAGATTTCTAACTATGAACAGAGATCGATGAAAATCTAAGTTTCATGTGTCTAGCTAATTCCAGGTTCAGTTGAGCAGGAATAAGTGTTGCTTAGATTTTCTTCAGGAGTCCTGGTGAAAGGCTTTATTTCTCCGTACTATCCCCAAACGTGAAGTGAATGAACTTGGAATTATTAGCTGGGTCCTTTGGTTGTACCAAGGGATGATAGTCATTTAATCAAAAATTCTCAGCCGGGGTGAAGACCAGAAACTTTTCTCAGTTCCTGAGTAGGCAGCAATTATTGAATAATACGAGCGTTTATATCCAGAAAGCATTTTGCATTAGAGTAGCATCGGAATCGTGAGACTGATCGTTAAACTCACTTGTGATATGCTTGATCGGCAACTCCAGCATCGTTGGTAATAGCGCTAAATACGATAGAATTATCTCGGGAAGTTCCACACTCGACTGTTGCGCTCAAAGTCATTTCCTGGCTTGTCAGACTCCCGGAGTATTCCGATTTACAAAAGACTTCACTCTCCTGTGCAATTGATAATTAGTGGTAAACATTATCGTAGGTTATGTTACGCTGCGTGTGCATCAAATATTTCAACATTTCAACTGAATACGCTCACGATACTCGCGTCCGGACCATATTCGCGATACCACGTACCTGATAATGACGTCGCTTCAAATATGATTCTACGGTAGCGTTGATTATATCTTGTTTCGACCGTTTCATCTTCATTTAAATCGTGAAAGCATGGATGTCGCGTATTTATCAAAATACCACGGAGACTATACTCTGATAGGCGCGCTAGCTGTGGCTCCAGCCGCGTCCGCCGTCCGGCAGTCGCGCTCCGCACGCCGCACGGCGGCCGCTAGGGGAGCACCCGTTGATACTGTAACGCACTGAACTCTATTATTAATAGCGTTTTCCATTTGCGCAGTTCTGTTACACCGTCCTACACCAGAACTGCATTTTTTACACCACCCGACAGAGGGCGCATCGCGCGCCTCCATATGTAACGTCCCAACCGTTGTTCACAAAAGACCCCAGGAATTACTCCCTAGAGTTTAATGTTACTAGTGGCTAGTCCTACAGATCAGTAGTTCAGGGTGCTCAAGTACCGATAAAGTATTGAAATACACTGAATTGGGGTTGATTTCTACGTTATCGTCCGTGGATATGTTACAGTCTGGGTAGTAGGGCAGTCTGTTGGATTATCGTCCGTAGGACAGGAAGGATTATTAAAGGATTAATTAATATGTGTGTTACCTTGTTCTCGTATGGATGGTCGGCGTTGACGGGGTGATACAGCGGTTGCGGCTGTTAGGCTCCGGATCTCAGCAAGGGTTTTAGAGGGTTCTCTCGAATTAAAGTTACTTTGACTTTGGTTATAATTTTAATAATGTTTATTTGGATTTGAAATATTACAAAGACAATACTTAGGTTATATGCTATGCTCGACGTGAAAGGTACAGAGAGAACTCCAAAAATAATGGAAGAAGTGAGATAATGAGAATAAGATTGAGAATGAGATTGTGAGATTGTGAGATGCTATTCCTACTTTTCCAGGGCTTATATAGGCCCTTTTCAGGTGATACAAGTGGGAGTAGATGAACGTGATTGGTCCACGTTGGTGCGATAACGAAGACGAGCTGTCACCCTCCGCGACACCGTCTTTCCTGTCGCTCAACTCCCCTTATTCTTGGTATCTAGCATAGCTGTGGATGCCTGGCGCATTCCTGAGTTTTTCTACTCGTTTTCTGTATGGCCTCATTCGCTGGGTTTGCTTGCTTCATACACGTGTCGTATGATTCATACATTTATTAAATGATTACTATAATAGGGATATAATATACATATATATATATATGAATATATATATATCCAATGATTATTCGACTGTCCAGTATTGTTTTGGTATGGATTTGAATATAATTAAATGTGGTTGCAACGTTTTATATACGTGCATATATACATATATATAGGTATATGTATATGCATGTATCTGTGTGTACATAGAGGAATCTGGACGGTTGATTAATACTTAATTAGAAATTGGTTGATTATAATTATGCGTGGGTTTACTAATTTATACGGCTACGTTGGTTATTATAATCGGTCGGTATTTACGGATGCATATATGCGTGTACATGTAATATAGCTGATTACTTATTTGTAGCCATTTATTAATTACTTAATCAATTTATGTAGGTATCTTTGAGCGCGTTGCTGATTAGCATATATGTATATGCATCCGTATATTCTATTGATTAGGCTTATTGATCGTGTTTAGGCGTTTTTTCTATGGTATGTCTGCGCATTCCATGCTGAAGTATTTATGACCCTTGCACGTGGTTGTTTGAACGTCCCTGTTTTTTCTTTCTTCGAGGCTTATCTGTGAGTGTCTCCGGCGCGGGGCATCGGCCTCCTGTAGCCGTATACGTGTTGTTCTATTGTTATAGTGTTTCTATATGAATTTATATTAACAAAATGTAACAGTCGTAATTAGAATTATAGTTACGTTATGCTTTTTAATTAGCTATCCATTTGAAGGATATCGTTACTATAGAGATATGATAGTATCTCATAATTGTATTTCCCTTTGTCCCATAATATGTATATGCTGTATATATTTAAATAATGATAGTAATAATATATATGTTTTCATCATAAAGTATTAATTTTATAAGGTAAGAATGATCATTATAATCGTGTTCATTTATCAGCAGAGGTAGGCGGGTTCGTCTCGTATATAGAGCCGGTTTAATCTGAGTTCCTTGTATAGGGGATTCTAGTTAGTCGTTAGAAGACTGGACAAGTTACTAGATTTCAAGTTTCTCATCATGGATTCTCGTAGTTCGTGGTGATATAGTGACTTCTAGTAATTCTTCATGAGGATGTGGTTTGTGGTCCGGTTAGATGTTACACATAAAACTATACGGAAAACGATGCGCTCTCTGTCGGGCGTTGTAAAAAATGCAGTTCTGGTGTAGAACGGTGTAACAGAACTGCGCAAATGGAAAACGCTATAAATTATACTGGAAGCACTGATATACAATACACTGGGTAGAGCACGGTGTAAGAAGATCAGGTGGTTCAACTAGTTGGGATTTCAGTGGTGGGGGTGTGATTATTTTAAGACAATTCCGTAAGAATCCGCCAGGCGGCGTCGAGTCTAAGGGGTAATAGGAGACGACTAAGTCCGTGGAGACGACACTCAAGCCTGCGTGCCAGCAAAAAGTGGGACCGCTTTTCGGGTAGGGTTCGTAGTACCGATTCCCGCCGATCGCCGCGTACGTGTTCTCCGGTCGTTCGAAATACGTAAGACGTAAACGACGTAAACAAACAACTGTCAACTAGTAACCCGGTAACCTCAAATCTAAGATCGGTTCCCCAGAATTTCTGAATCAAAAAATCAAATCCACATGGTAAAAAAAAGCGTGGTCATGTCGTGTTTCATACCGGGATGTAAATTGTTGTACTAACGAAATCTGGCCCGCTTTGGTTCTTCGGAGTGTCGTCTCCTTCCCTCTTACTTCCTGGTATATAGATATACCATAGTCAAAGTTAAAATATAACAGTGCTGCCAGATTAGGGGATTTCCCCCTAGATTCAGGGGAATT
Organism: Euura lappo; assembly: GCA_018257835.1. NCBI lineage: Eukaryota > Metazoa > Arthropoda > Insecta > Hymenoptera > Tenthredinidae > Euura > Euura lappo. The sequence continues at coordinate 95,302 of JAEUYN010000441.1, read as the reverse complement.
TCATCACGTTTAGGGGACAAACAGCTGGGGAAAGAATTGTTCAGGGGATTTTCTGGGGGATTTCAATATTCCGAGAATTGTGCTTTTTCATCGCCTTTGAACTGAAAAACTCATCCTCAAACACACCAATTTCGAGTATACCATAACGAATCAGTCATTCTGTAGGAATTTATAAAATTTTATCTGGTCGTACGAGTAGGGGAGACCGGGGCTAGTTGTCACACTTTTTACTCTCTGATTTTTAGAATTTTTCCAAATTTTTTTTTTGCAAATCTTGAGATGGGGTATTGTAGATGCATCCTTTGCGCACCTACAGAAAATTTTTGGTTATTCTAAAGCAAGTCTGAGTAGGTTTTTTCGAATTTTCAAAAAAATTCGCGGAGTGTGACAACTTGCCCCGAGGCGGGGTAAGTTGTCACAGACCCCGGGGTAAGTTGTCCCGAGTATTTTAAATGGCGAAAACGGGTTTCATTGTATTGTCTCCTGGAAACCACGAAACAGTCAACCTAGACTCCGAACACCCCACAAACCATGCGACATCCCACCCAGACTCCGAGAATCTTGAGAAAGTTGACCTCAACTCAAAAAACCATGGTCAAGTCAAAATGGGGTGAGTTTTTACACGTGACAACTTGCCCCAATAATTTTGTGACAACCTGCCCCAACCCGCTATTTTGTTTAAAAATTTGCACATCTTGCTGACCCGCCATTCAAATGTCAACAATATGTACATCAAATGAAAGCGTTAAGAATAACCTTTCCGAATATCGTGTAGCGAAATTTCTCAAGGCAGTCTAGAAAATGAGAAAAAACATATTAGAAGATGGAAAATAATTACTTTTTAGGTCCGATTTCAGTTTATCGATCACTGCGAGGCCGAATATGATGCGGTATGCAATTTAACGACATTAGTTTGTTTCAAACATCGAACTACAACTTTGATCTATAGCACCGTTCGATCTGTTATCTAGCGGTGGAGATATGGACACTGTGACAACTAACCCGTGTGACAACTAGCCCCGGTCTCCCCTACTTTAGATCTCGGAAAGCAAAAACATTTCTTGAAATCACCGCCATTTTGTTTTAAATCATGGTCCCGCGGACCGTTTGATTGGAGGGGGTTGTCTAGGGGACTTATTCTGATTTTGTATCACGCGTGATAAAGCAGACTTTCCGTCTAAAGCCTCTCTCTCATTGGTCCAAACGACGTTTATCACCGTTGTCACAGGTGAAAAGAAAATCAGAATAAGGGCCCTGGCAACACTGAAATATAAACAGTAATGGCGGTTTATGTCGCGAGCGTAGACGTTCATTCTTCATCTTGTTATTATTGCCGTAGCCGGCCGATTGATCGTTTTCTTCTCCGAGGCTCATTAACTTGCGTTTAAAATCACCGCGTCCAACGTAGTACCGTGGCTGACTGCCAGGTGTCGCACTGGTTTCTATTAGGTACATCATTATGGCGGACACCTCGTATCCAGTTAGTATACAATATATCAGTGGCTGAAACATAGGATATGTTCCTTTTTTCACTGCCAGTACTTCAATATGGGGGCGTCAAAGCGCGCTGCGAAGATCGTTCCGAAATAGATTTCAGCGATTGCCGCACTGTAAAACGGAACAGTTTGCACTTTGCAGTTCGCTTTTTCAGCTGCAATTAACCTCAAATGTAAATAATTAATGAAGTTGAGTACGGAGTAAGACATGACTTGACATAATTAATTAATTAATAATAATAATAATAATAACAATAATCGTAATGAGAAATAATTCTTCAAATTTGTCCATAATAACAGAATAACGGAAAGACATTGAGGTTATGAGTTAGCCAACGTGCCATATCCCGCGAAATTTAACCGCCAAATCTCCCCTTCTTCGGCTTTTTCTGACGCCATATTGGTTTCGCTGCAACTGCCTATGGGTCATGGAGTAGAAGGAGACATATCTCCCCACGTTTAGGCTTCTAAAAGTGGTCGTAAAATCCCACGGTAAAGGGGGCGCTGCGAACGAGTCTGTACCGCAGAGATCCGGACTGACGTAGGCGCGCGCATCAGATACACGTAGCCATGTCCATGGTCACTATGGTTACGCGGAAAAGAGGATGGGGGTTACGCGGTATCTGGTGCGCGCGCTCACGTCAGCCCGGATCTCTGCGGTACAGACTCGTTCGTAGCGCCCCCTTTACCGTGAGACACTTTTTTCTTTCAAGATATGTCTCCTTCTACTCCATGCTATGGGTCTTGGGGCCAGCAGTCACAGCACTTACACGTCATCACGATGTAAGAAAGACAGGTGGGTCGACTAGCCCCAAATCCTGTGATTTTTAAGTGGAATTTCCGATTGCTACATCCAGAGTGCGCTGGTGCGCGGGGCGACCAATCAGGTCTCGACGATTGGCACCTAACCTGAACCCCAACCTTACCTGTCAACGAACATCGTGGTTTAAAACCTGATCTGATTCTACACTTGGAATTTTCAAAACCTGTTTGAGCAGCCGAAACACATTCGATTGATGTGAAATTGATATCAGTGACGTAGAAAAACTTAATGAAGGGCGTAAGACTCTTGGATTTGCGAAAATCGAAAGACATAATTAGAATTTCGTGTAACAATATTGTTCTGTGACCCAAGGAAGTGCTGCCCCTCGTGGAGAGGGGCAGCACTTCCTTGGATTACGGAACAATATTGTTGAAAAAAATGTAGTTTCGATTTTCGCAAATCCAAGAGTCTCACGCCCTTCATTCGGTTTTTCTACGTCACTGATATCAATTTCACATCAATCGAATGTGTTTTGGCTGCTGAAACAGGTTTTGAAAATTCCAAGTGTAAATGATCAGCTTGCGTTTCATCTATTTTTTAACCTTACGCAATCTGTGATATACACTTTACAAGAGCATTAATATACGTAAATGTGATACTTATGTGATTTTATATACCTCAGGGATATAAACGGCCGTTTATTGCCTTGCTCCAGCAGGAAAAACCGCTTTATTTCCCTTCGGTGTATAAAGTATCGTATGCACCACAGGGCAAACGTTGTTTTAGACTCGTGCGATTGTATTCGATCCAACCTCGCACTCGTCAAAAACAACTTTGTCGCCCCTAGGTGCATAATATACTATAAAAATTGAAATGTATATTATATTGGCTTCTAGAACATCTCATTTCTCGTTATTAACCAAGTCGACATTTAAATTTCCCTCCATTCTATCGTCCTCCGTCGACGCGACACCTGGTGGAATTCGTGAGTAAATTCCACGTAAAAATCACAGTGCGTTATATGGGAAAAGGCTCGCAGTCGACCCACCTGTCTTTCTTACATCGTGCACGTCATCAAATGGACGGATTTCGTGACGTCATCGAAGCTCCACAGCGCACTGTGGCCGCATTTCGGAACGGATTCGCAGCACCGCCAGTACTGGCAGTGAAAAAAGGAACATACCCTTAAGTGAATGTACCAATCTTGGTGCACGGAATGTGAGGGAAAAAAATTAAGGCCAATCACATTTTTCGGCCCCAAACATGCATCTAGGTACTCCGTGATAGCAATCGAGCAACCCACAACTTCTTATTGAGCTCGTTTACACCCACCGTTTAGGCCGCGACCTATACCTCAAATTTGACCTAAATCATTTAGGTCTCATATGGGTCACACGCTGTAAACACTTTTGAGACGGCCTATCTCAGGTAGGGTCAGGACTCTTTTTCGTATGCCCTGACCTGAACTGGGCCCTCTGTCCATAAGCGTGTAAACAGTGGTATACCAAAATCTCACGCTAGGTGGTATCGCTCACCTAACCTAACCCAAACGGTGAACTAAATTCGACCCAAGGTCGACCTAAATTATAGGTACACCTCAAAGACAGTCGCCGGTGTAAACGTTTGGTAGGCGACCTGTCTTGGGTCAGGGCATAGGTCACAGTATAGGTCAGGCCGCCATTTTTTCTAGGGTGTAAACTAGCTCATTGACAGCCGAATTAAAAATCTGTCGCGAGTAGGAACTACTTTTAATTTTAGTCGGTAAGTTAGAAAACAGTACTTTCAGTCGATTTTATGACATTAGCAATCTGAAGGAGATAAAGCAATCTATAATCAAATATGGATCGGAAAATTTCGGATCCTGCAATAATTGGGCCATTCACCTTATTTAACAATGATATGTGTTTGTAGCATCATTATCGTTTTCAATTGCTAAAGTGTGTTATTTCGAGTTCTATAATTTAGTGATTGTTATCATTTCGTCATACCATATTTTCATGATGTAATAGAGTTTTTTACATTACATACATAAAATGTATAGGTATAAAAACCTTAGATTTCTAAAATTCAATGTGTAGTAATTTATTTACACCCATCCTCCAGTAACTCCCCCAGGGTTTAAAATGATAAATGGTAATTTCCAAGATAAAATATATTTTTAAAACCTAAAATCATTACGAAAACTAGTGTTTCGTTTCAAAATATATCTAATACATGTATACTAAACAGTACAATAAAGTCGGACGTACATGGTATGAATCAAATTTAGCACGAAATTTGACATTAGTACGTTTCCGAGCTACTAGAGAGCGCGGAAATTCGTGTACGCAAAATTGCGTTGTTGCCCAGGTTGCTGTCTTATTCCAGTTTCCACTCTTCTATACTCTTTCGTCACTACTACCAAGTACCAACGTGCAAAACTACAAATGATTGCTCGGGAATTCTTGCGATTAGGAAGCGTCTCTTATAATGATGGGCTGATGCTACGAGTTTTAATGTGTGATTTTGTGAAGTCTTGTTGTCAGTCTACGGCGGGACTAGAAGATTTTGTAAATGGAGGCTCTGCTTCCATCGGAAATAGCGAGATTGGTTTTCGGTAAGCTCAAAATCGGTTTCGACGCCTCCGTCAACTAACCTCCGCTCGCGGCAGGACTAACAACATTTGTAAACAATCAAAAAAAAAAAAACGAACCTTGGTTGTTTCATTATGTATATTATTGATTGGTTTAAAAACAAAACTTACCTTTTTTTCTTCAAGCGACCTTTGTCCCAGCATAATATTACCATAATATTGCTGGGTTCAAAAAATGGGAATCAATCAAATGAAAATCAGTATATTTTCCACAACCTCGTTTGGTTTGATAAGCCTGAACGGTCCACTTATTTTTTGTCATTGTTTTACAGGATATCTCGAGGATCAAAAATGTGACATTGCTGCCAGATCATTCTTGGAAGCATCTCCTCATCTGCAAGAGTGTCGCACAGCTATATTAGGCGGAAGACGTTTCAATACTCGTGTCAATGGATACACCCTCGTTGACATATTTGACAAATTTTCTGCCGCCCAATGTTTAGGTGAATAGCCAATTCACGTATTTATAGAGTATTAACTTTTGTAACAGACGATCACGTTATGTAAACGTTATTCCAATCTCTAAAATACAACAATTGACACCACACATTATGGTACTATCCTAGGAGTAACATGTTATCTGAACAAGACCTTGAAACTAAATGTGGGGTCTGGAGTAAATCCATATGTGTCGAGTGTCCCTTTGGAGCCATTGTCATGAAATAGCTAAAATCCTAGTGGGAGACGAGTACCACTGAGCGCTGCGTTCACTAAACAAAATTTGAGAAGATAATATGGGAAGTGTTCCTAGAAATCCAATACGGAATCTCGACAGGCAACGCCTTTTTGCCATGTGAGAGCAGATTTATGTGACATTTCGAATAATGCGGTTCATTGGCATGGTGGCAACTGGGCGGAAAAACCTGGAAAACCGGGAATGGTCAAAAAATGTCTATTTTTGGGAAAAGTCAGGGAAGAATCAGGGAATTTAACTGATCCACCGGGAATTTTTTGTCATACTTGTTTTTCGTAATAAATAATAGAATAATCGATGGTATTATCGAGTATCGTGTATCCTAGAGTCGACTTAAATTCTATTATTTCAAAAACACAAGCCTAACATATACGCAGAATCACACTTATCAAAATATAGTTCGAGAATGTCTAGCTTTTCATGCACTGGAACAACTTGACATTATTTAAACTTTTTTTTTAAGAGATGGAAATATTGTATTTTTGACAGGAAATGTCAGGGAAAATTCAGAGAATTTAATTTCACTGAAATTGTCGCCACCATGATTATGACCTGTCGATGTAATATACTTATGGTGCCTGTAGATGGATGATATTACAATAATAGTTTCTCCAGATTTCCATTGGAAGGATTATTCAAATTTCTAGGAATGGAGTTGAAATTTTTGACACACATGTGATTTCCTATTGCCATGTTTGTCCATTCCTAGTGGATTACTGTGAAGAATCATATAGGGGTTGTGTAAATTATTGATGCTTCTTTTAGCATTGAAAATCCTCCTTTCTGGGGTGTTCAGAAAGTATAGGTGGTGGGTATGGGTGTCCGATCGGCAGATGTAACGTTTTGTGTTACAGAAAATCGTCACGCGAACGGATAAATAGAAGGTTGTGAGGTTCGAAAGTATTTGTTTTAACGCAACAAGAGTAATTGAACCTAATTATGATTATTAAAAATAAAATAATTGTGACTAACCATAGCGAAGCGTTTGCTTGAAACAAAAAAAAAATCTGACGGAAAATTTACATTAAAAAATCGAAGTGAACGAAAAATCATTGAAAAAAACCTTTTCAATGTCTTACACTTTTGCCCCACGAGTAATTCCTATAGATTTTTTCCAAATTTTATTCATGGCTTGAATGGTGAAAATTTTCCTTAACTCTTAATTTTTGTACTCTGCAATATTATGTTATTATCGAATCTGTCAAGAGGCTTGTTAGATCTAGTAAAATAAGATCGCCTGCAAGGTGTACGTTAGCTGCGAGATTTTCTCTCATTATGCAATTATATACTTAGGGTGCAGTAATCGCCACATCTGACGCTGCCTGGCCATGTTCGGTTCTAATGATCTTGTAGACGGGTTGATATTCCTTACTAAAATAAACACTAATGACTGGAGAAATCTATACAACCTGTCAGTGACTTGGCAATATTGGTTTCTGGTTCCTTACAGTTCAGATATTTACATAGCTACTACAATGATTATATCACATTCACAACCAAAGTGACCTTATGAGAACGTTTGTCTTGAAATAGTTCAGTGTCCGGATAACAATCGTGCCGGCACAGGTCATTGTACGTACTTTCTTGGGGGGCGAGAAAAACAAAACAAGCAAAGATGTTGGCAACTAGTTAATCACCGATGATATTAGAGATATCATACCAATAAACGAAGAAAACAAGTTGAATGCTGCCTGGAACATTTTCCATCACTTTGAACTGGAATACCCGGGGGATTCCACGTCAAATCGGACGGTCGATTTCCCTGACCCCTCTAGATCTGTTTGCCCTTTCACACAGTCGGAGTACACGGTAAAAGAATCAACTGTGAATTTTCAGATTTTTCTGACCAAGCATCTTCTCACTACAGCTGGTCAAGTAATCAGCTATTCATATATAGACCGAATCCATTTCAAATCGGGCTGGCTGGAAATCGTGATGTCACGGAATTTTTTCAAATTGAAATATGTTGTTGTTTGATGAAAAAAAAGCGACCCGTATTTTTTTGTTTTGGAAAAAAAAATTTTGCTACGAAGTTACGGCTATTTGAACATTTAATCATGCGCTACCAAAGTTCTTGAAAGAGGAACACTTTTTTTCTTACTAACGCTATATCTGCGGAATGGATCATCGCAAATACTTCATCTTGGTCTCATTTTGTAGAGTTTTTCGCACTCTTTTGGAATTCGAAGAAAAATTTGAGGATTTTTGAAAATTGACGGAATGACGTTCATTTTTCGAAAATTAGTTAAACCCGATTTTCTCGAAAAGTGATTTTTTTATTTTCTCAAAAATTTCACACAATATGTGGGGTGATATGACGGATATATCCTCGAAGTTTCATCGATGCTAAAACACTGCTTCATATCGAGAAAAAATATTTCGTGCGTCACTGAAATTCGTCAATTCCTGTGCTGGTGTCGACTTTGTGGGTTTCTTTGAGATGTGCACAGATTTTTCGATCCAAATAATATTACTAAAACTTGATACTTGATACATACGTACCTGAGGGAATAAATGACCAAATGCCGTAAGATGTATAACATCGTAGACCGAATATTGATCTGCTAATAAAGACTATCACGAAAAAAATACAATATTAAAAATCAGGGATTTATTTTAGTAATAACAATATCGTATAATAATATTGTTGAGTATGTTTCTATTTTCGTGGTATGGTATACAGTAGGTATAGGGGATCAAATGTTAAAATGCAACAAAAATGTGAACGGGACAGAAATGCGTGCAAAACGAAAGTAACAACAATGCGGATGAAAAAAGTTTGCAAAAGACAAAAGATGAAAAAAGAAGAAAAATGGAAAAAGATTATGGATGATCGATGTGTCAGATTGTGACCGATCCAAATGTATGGTTAATCTATCAGATTGTTACCGATCATCGATCTGTCAGGATTAGATTTTGTTTAAACTTTATTTTAAGAGAATTCAAATCAAAATGCGACAGATACAAATATATCAAAACAAAATGCACTTAATATTATTTGGATCGAAAAATCTGTACACATCTCAACGACGCACAGTGGGCGGAATCGACCAAAAAGGCGCGCATAAGTGAAAAAAATAAAAATCGTCCAATCTGTCTGCAATTTGGTTTACTCATTCAAAAGACCTTCACGAAGAGAAAACAAATATTATGGCATTCAAATTTTCGATCTAAGTCCTTATAAAATGTCGTTGAAATTGGTGTTTCCATAACACAAAAATTATCAGCAACGTTCTATTATTTTCGAGTTTACTCTGCGCTAAATAGAACTAGGCAGGAGGTATAATAGCATTTTATTTTTGCATGTCCGTTCACACTATTAAGAGAGCTTCATTTTGGTTGAAAAACCATTCAATTATCTTCGGTCAATCAAAAGATATAGCCCGTTGAAAAAAATTACGTGGTGCATTGAAAAGCAAACGAAAAAAACCAAAAAAGGCGTGCATCTGTTTTGCCTTACGGAGGCTTACGGTGAATCTTGTGGGAACTTGTAGATTGATTCTCCGTGACAAAAGTGAATCTAGTCTTATCTGCGGGGATTTGCGGGTGTCGATGTAATCTAAAGAAACAATATACCTTAAAATGCGAGAAATCTCATTTTATACATATCATTTACTCGACCTCAGAGATATATTTTTCCATTCTCATGAGCGAAATGTTCGTCATGGTAAAACACCATGACAAAAATTGTGTTATAAAATTACTCGCGAATTGCCAAATTGACGGATATTTTCGATAATTCCTTATATCACGTCTGATCCATTAATAGCCAGTATACGAAACGCGCCCAAAAAAGGAACTATAAGCCTCGTGAATGAGGAAGTATCATTAATTTATTTTGTCCTCTTATCCAGCAATTTACTGATTGAAACTGATAAAAAAAACTTTTTGCGACTAATTGATCGCTGGTTTTCATGTAAATCAAGTTTTTTTTAAATAACGTTCGAATTCTGTGGTCACGTGTGACGGTACGAAGTACCCTTCACGCACAAATTTATCGTCTGATGGCACTACGGACAACTATGGTCAAGAGAAGAACATGGCGGCCGAGGTACTGCGTGTCGTCACGTACTGGCATTTGAAAGTTGATCATTTAAAATTGCTTTTTACAGTCGACAAACGTTGATTCTATCATTTTCATAGTTTTTAAAGATTGTCTTCAATTATCACGCACCCATTTCCAATGGACATTCGTTACTGCAGTATAATATGAGGAAACTTCCCTATTGCCGATTGAGGTTTTAAAATGACTGAAAGAGCTGGATAACTGCAATAGGGACAGCAGTGGGGCTGAGGACGGTGAAATTAATAAATAAAAACTTCAATTAAATTGTCCCTAAACTTTTCTACCTGCGTTACAGAACAGATATCTGTATTTTTTTGTCATAATCATACGTTCATCTTATTGTAAATAAACTCAAAAATGCTAAAATGAATTTATTTATTTGATTCTGATTTTGATGAATAATAAACTATTGTAAGTGAATGAATTATTTAACTATTTATCAGAAGTGATAGATTGTAGTTTAAGCTTCAATTTCGGTTCGCACAAAAATCGAATAGCACATATGGTTTCGTAGTTATCAGCCGATTTCAATTATGCGCGCCTTTTAGGTCGATTCCACCCACTGTGCGACGCTCACAAAGTAGACACCAGCATAGGCATTGACGAATTTCAGTGACGCACGAATTTTTTTTTTCTCGATATGAAGCAGTGTTTTAGCATCGATGAAACTCATAGGATATATCCGTCGTATTACCCCACATATTGTGTAAAATTTTTGAGAAAATCAAAAAATCACTTTTCGAGAAAAACGGGTTTCCCTAATTTTCGAAAAATGAACGTCATTCCGTCAATTTTCAAAAATCTTTAAATTTTTCTTCGAATTCCAAAAGAGTGCGAAAAACCCTACAAAATGAGAACAAGATGAAGTATTTGCGATGATCCGTTCCGCATATAGCGTTATTGTGAAAAAAAGTGTTCCCTTTCCAAGAACTTTGGTAGCGCACGATTAAAGGTTCAAATAGCCGTAACTTCGTAGCAAGATTTTTTTTTCCAAAACAAAAAAATACGGGTCACTTTTTTTTCGTCGAACAACAACATATTTCAATTTGAAAAAATTCCGTGAAATCACGATTTCCATTTTAGCCTTTCCTGCCCGATTTGAGATGGATTCGGTCTATATCAGACATATCGACGGGTCCTAAGGAAACAGACCGGCCGGCTAAAACGGACGTCACTCAGAAAATTCTATTGTAATTCTTTTGTTATTTCCTGAGTGACGTCTGTTCTATCCTGCACGCCGATCGTTACGTCCGTTCTAGACCGAGGGGGAAATAACTCGTGATTTGAGTGACACATCAATTCTTGGGTTGAAATAATTCAGAATAATTCATTCAATTCAAAATAATTCATTCAATTCAAAATAATTCATTCAATTCAGAATAATTCAGAGTAATTCAATGTAATTCACTGTTAATTCAGGTAATTCTCGTCAATTCAAGTAATTCACGGTTAATTCAGGTAATTCTCGTTAATTCAAGTAATTCACTTTCAATTCAGGTAATTCTCATTACTTCAAGTAATTCACTGTTAATTCAAGTAATTCACGGTAATTCAATGTAATTCGCTGGGTTTTTTTTCAAGTCATTCAAGTAATTCACTGTTAATTCGATGTAATTCGCTGATAATTCAAGTAATTCACGGTTAATTCAGGTAATTCTCGACAATTCAAGTAATTCACTTTCAATTCAGGTAATTCTCATTAATTCAAGTAATTCTCGTTAATTCAGTGAATTACGAATTAATTCACGGACTATTGACACGTCAATTCAAGGAGTTATTTCCCCCTCGTTCTAGACTGCCCGCTGAGTTACGTCTGTTTCTTTAGGACCCGTCGATATGAGAAAGTCATTCTGATACATTTCTGAAAACAATTTTTTGCTATTTTTTGTGCCTCGCTAAACTGTAGTTTTGGTGCAAAATCCTCGAAAATCCCCAGTAACAACCAAGTACCCTCATCGAATTGGCTGAAATTTTTACACAGTACGTCTTTTTTAATGCCAAAAGTTGTCTGAAATTTTCATAGTGTGCCGAGCAGTGGTTCAGACGATACATTAACAAATGTTCGCACAGTGGCGAGACTTCGACGATTTTGAGGTCGCAAAACAGTTTGTCGGACACGGTTCGAAAATTCACGGTTTGCGTACCTGGGATCGCCCTTGAATTTTCAACTGAATTTACAACTTTTGGCATTGAAGAAGACATGCTGTGTAAAAAATTCGATAAGGGGACTTTGTTGTTACTGGAGATTTTCGAAATTTTTTGCCTAAAACTACTGTTTAGCAAGGCACAAAAATTTGCAAAAAAGTATGTACGAAAATTTCAAAGAAAGACGTGAAATTTTTGTACAGTGGGTTCTCATTATCAGAGTCCTCGTTATAAGAGATTTCCCCTTTGTTCCGTTTTCAAAGCTTTCCTCACTCTACTGCGTACGTACTGTATCCCAACTTTGGCTTGGACTCCTCGTTATAAGCTACCGAGCGATCCGTGCTCTTGAGGCAGGTGGAGGGGAAACGCTTGGGCAACGGGTTTCTTGGAATCCTATTCCCTCATCCCCCCGATCAGTTTCTTAGAACGAGAACCCATTGTATGAGAACTTTGTCATATGTCATCTGGATTTCACGCTACGTTACCTTGAAAAATCGAAAAAACGTGAAAAGCTGATTAATTGACCAGCCGTAGTGAAAAGATGGTTGGTCAGAAAAATCTAAAAAAATTCACAGTCGATCCTTTCAACGTGTACTTTGACTGTGTAAAAGGTAAACAGGTCAAAAGGAATCATGGAAAAAATCTCCTTTTCCCGTTCGATTTGACGTGGAATCTACCTATATTCGCCCATCTATATTTTCAATGAGTTTTGATGAGCATTAAACTCGTCAGATCATTCAGTTTTGAGGCCCACCGTACAGTACATTTAAACATTTTGATTGCAGTACATGAAAAATTGAGCAGAGTCGAGGATAGTGAGCAGGTCAGGCAGTGTGGAGATTTACTGGAACAGCTGAGATTTCTTATTGGCGGATCTAGAGGCCAACGTTTTGTCGTCAACATCAACGTTCCTTCACAAGTATATATGCACGTTCTTTCTTTTCAAAAGCTATTCCATCCTGAAACTATTTTGATACAGATATCGAACAGATTATCAATACAGATACTGAGCCTTTCTGACAAAACGAAACAAACCCTCCTCCTTCCACAAGCCTGTGCTAGGCATACCTAGTAGAGGGTTTGTTTCCTTTTGTCAGAAAGGTTCGGTATGACAATTGATTTGAACGCCTGATCTCTATATAGATTGTTGTCATTGTCAGTCAAAATGATGTTTTTGCAATGGTCAAGAGGTTAGGTCACCTATATCCATTTTCCTTCCAGGCGTGAAAAAAGGTGACCAATGATTTCCTAAGGTTCAACCAATTATCCATAATCTTATGACCTTATGCCATCATTTTTTGAGTTAACGACCTTTTGGCATCTGATCTGCAATATCATAAAAGCACATGTAGCTTATATCCTGAATGTAATTTGCATAATTCATTCAAAAAAGTACTCACTGACAGGCAAATTCTCAGACACACGTTGGATCTCCAATAATAACAAGTAGCATACGCAAAAGACATCACAGCGGGAGCGACCGGGATCGCACAAAACGTACCCAGAAGCCACTGCATCCACTATTGGAAAAAAAAGTTGAACCAGTTCCAAGTCATTGTGAGCACCCTGCTTTCATTTAAGTAATAGCGATATTGAGGAATCGAATAATACAGATAACGTATTACGTACATTAATTCCAGTGGGATGTGTGACTATAGAAGCAACTCCTTTAGAAAGCTTACCTGGCCATACAAACTTGAGCATATCGCGCCAGCACAGCCATGCTGCCACTGAGGACAGCGACCATGTTCACTGTACGTCAAATAAAAGTGGTTTTGTGGATTGCCCATTGCTTGGTGATCTGCAGTCTGCTTCGAAACGAATTTGTAACCAGCCATTGTTGTCCCATGAGGCAAATGGGCATGAAAATTCAAGTATGGCGTATATGTTAAATTTGGAACGAATTTGAAGATATTTTCATTAACATTAACTTATCACATACTACAGGCGGCAGATTGGAGGGGTGCAGTCCCGTTTTGGTACATGGAAACGAAAAAATTGATCGAATATGTATGGACGACGAAGAAAGCAGGAATTCACTGACGAGAGGAAAGACCATGGCTACTAGTACAGATGAATTGACTACCTACTCAAGCATAGAGGTGCAGACTACTCCCTATGCGCTTTCTGAGTCAGAATCAATTGGGCTTGACGACGAACCAATTGAAAATCTGAGCGTTAGTATAAACATTTTTCCATTTTTCTAAGTATGTATGCTACTCAAAGATAATTTCAATAAGATGTAGTATGGAACCATTGACTGAAATGACAACATGACTGGACTCTCACGAGATATATTTTTCTGAAATGAACCGTTGCGTTCGGCGATTGCAGCAAAACCTCGTTTATCCGACGTAATGTGGGGAGGTACCTCGGATGAGCAAAAACTCGGATAACACGGCAGGACTAAGAAATTCGAAAATTTTAATCATTTATTATGTATGTAATATAAACAATAAAGTAGCAATCGCAAAATACTTCACGCGTATATATAGCATAGGCCATAGCAGCTTCATCCGTTTTATCCGAATTTTTCCGTATTATCCGAGCATACACCTCGATCAATGCGGAGTGCTCTGATTAGTCTTTGCCTCGGATCGATCAAAGGCCGGATAAATGAGGTTTCACTGGATTGCACGAACGAAGCGTGCCTTTGTACGAAATAAGGACATTATATTTGTACAGTCATAGCATAAGAAGACGAAAAACAAATTTAAATACCTCATATTATGGTCTCTGTCTCTACACATCGTGTATGCTGTATGAATGGTCCAATCATTGATCAATCAACGGAAGATCTAACAATCAGCTTTCTTTTTCTTTTTTCCCATAAATAATCGTTTCAAAGATACTTGTTTAATCTGTATCTTTGTTCTTTCTCTCATACCTTCAAATCACTTGCTTATTGAGTAAGTAGTGTGTTTTATTCTTGTAATTAGACCTCTTTTGGAAAAAATCTCGCAATACACAGTAAAGTATCATTCTTAGCAGAAATGTCGGGAAATGTTGGGAAATGTCAGGAAATGTTAGGAAATGTTGGGAAATGTCAGGAGATGTGGGGAAATGTGGGGAAATGTTGGGAAATGTTGGGAGATGTCGGGAGATGTGGGGAAATGTGGGGGAGATGTGGTGTACACATTTTTGCTAGTGATTTACCCCTCGAGCAGATATAACTTTCGGAGAATAAAATACAATACTTAAAAGGCTATTTTAATTTCTGTTTGCCAAAATGTGTTCAATTGATGCAACAAGCTACTAGATTAAACAACAATTTATCACAGCCTTGAAACAATGTTATTTTTGTTCAATAATTATCTGTGATTTCTCGCAGAGAAAAGATTTCCATTTTGTTGGAATAGAATAATACATGTTTTTTTCTTTTGTAAACTTATAGTTACTGACCAAAGAACTGCTTAATCGGACGGAATTGCAAGAAAAAATAGCTGAAAATATAAACAAAGCTATACTTCCAATAGAAATACCTTCTAAGGAAGACAGCATTTGTGAGTCCATCGGCGGCGAGTTGAACACCTCGATTATGGCCGAGCTGAATAATGCAATCAAATCTATAGTCGCGGCTACAGAAACAGATCCAATATTTGAACATTTTTTGGATGAAATCATAGGACCGAATATGGACACAGATACCAGCCCGGACGAAGAACCAGATGTCAGAGTAACTGCTGACCCTTCAACTAATTCAAGGTAATTTATTTGACGAATAATTATTCAAAAAAGGTATTCCTTGACCACCCAAGTTGTGGTCGCATTATAAAGCTTGCTGAGGTATTGAGTAGGATTTGTAAAACTGAGCTAGTCAATCCTGCCATCCATGGTGATAGCGATGAAGACTAAGATTATTCTGTGTTTTGCCTCACAATATTCGCATATATTCAGTATAAACTGTAAGAGAAGTTATCAAAGCTGACAAAATATAAAACAAAAAATGAATACGTTTTCTGGTTTAGCAAATAAGCAAGTATTTGTAATTGTATTGGAACACGAAACGGAACCACGAAAATATGCAGTCCGGATGATAAAGTTAACTTTTCCATGAAAAAGAAGATTCAAAAGCAGTTTTCCGTTTTTTCAACAATGGCACACCCTTGCGAAAAATCTGAAAAAAGTACAGAAAATCGAGCACAGTTAGATGTTCATACTGTAGAAAAAAAAAAGAAGTTAGTCACTCTTCGAAGTCGATCGGATTTACGCCTTCAAGATTTTTTAACGGATTGAGTTTACCACAAAAAAATCTGAAAAAATTCTGTGTCATGCGCGTCAATGTTCGTCAGATGTGGATTTCTTTAAAGATTTTTCAGAGTCAGACATTTTTCTCGAATTCCAAGCATAATAGTGAAGATAAGAGGTTAAAATTTGGGGGAACTTGGTTTGTAACCAAATGCTTGAATTTGGCGCATAGAGAGTCCGAATCGGTTCAGGGGCACATTTCATATGGAACCCCAGCTAGGCCCATTGACAATAGTAAGCGGAATTTTTACCGCAGCAAAATATTTGTCTTTGCAGTATTTACAGATCATTTCAAGTAAAGCTATATGGAGCACGAACTAACTGTAACATTGCGAAGATGTGTCATTCATTTGGAACTCATATTGGCTGACAGTACGATAGATCCCTACAGGAAATCTGTTGCACCACGTGATAATTATGTCTCGAATACCAAGTAAAACTAGAGGCCGTTCAGGATTAATTGGTATTCCTGGAACATCATCCATATATTGATGGGTCATAATCAGTGTCGTAAAAGGTACTTAATTTTTAGTACCTAAATTAGTACAGGGATGAAAAATGCACAAAGTTCGGACATTATTTTTTAACATGAAATTAATTTTGGAGGTGGAGTTTCACCTAATTCATTTATTTATTAAAGAAGAAGAAATTCCAATTTTGTACATAAGAAAAAATATAAAAAGGTGGCTCCAGCTCCAGTCAACTACACTGTGGGTTCCGGTTCACGCGGGGCGGGGCCGCAGCTCCAACGGATGAATCGATTGACATGTATCGGTACTCATTTTGAAGCCAATTAAATTTGCGAGGCCATAACGCAGCATTTTTTTTGTGAAAAATTGATTTAAAAATATGTTTTCCGGCCGTTAAAGCAAAGGAAATAGAAAATGAAACAATTGTTTTTTGTTCAAAACGGCTGCCATTTGGTTATACGGGGTTTTTTCAAAAACTGAAAACCGATAAGGCCCCGAAAATTTAGTCTAGTTTGATGGGTTTCAACCCCCTTTGTTTAAAAAAAAATTGAATTCCAATAGGTGGTGCTAGGCGCATGAAATTAGTCACCGTCATTGCTAGCGCTCCGAAAATGGACGAACATCTTCACAGTGTTTTCACATAAGTAAAGTACCTTGAATTGAACCTAAAAAATAGGTACAGGTACTCCTAAAAAGTAACTAGGTACAGGTACAAGGTACTTATCTGGAAAAGTACCTAGGTACAGGTATAGGTACTGAAATTTGTACCTATGTACAAAAAAGGTACTTGTACCTAGGTACTTTACAACACTGGTCACAATGGAAAAGAGCAATCCTGTTGGGTCAGTTATAAAAGATCCAAATTGCAGTACGGTTATAAAAGAGCCAACTCGCCGAAATCTATAGCAATTTTCATTGTGTTCCAGTGAGTTGGCGCTTTTCTAACCTTATGGCGAGTTGACTCTTTTCTAACTAGCCCTGCGACATGTCTCTATTTTCTTAGGACCCGTCGATACAACATTTCCATCGAGGGATATTCACACTGGTCAATGATGCCCATTAGAAATTAATAACATAGTGACAGAGAACTTTGATAGCGTTCAAAATATGCTCGTCTAACTTCACACCACAGCTCTAACTTCAACTCCAAGCTGCTCAAAAAATAATTGCTTTACTGTCACAGCCACTCGCAGTGCGAATGCAGCGGCTACATCAAAGCGGTGCCAATTTAACTATTCGTTCACGGCACGTTCAGGTGTGACGCCAACTTTTTCATGGAGGGAGACACAGATGTTTGTCTAAACTGTTTGCACAGATAGAATGGAGAAAAACATGAAACGCTTCACACAAAGAACTATAATTGGTTGAAGAAATGCTTGTAAAGAAAAATTATGCTTGACCTCAGTGAATTTCATTTTCTTGGACAATAACAAAACAAAATTCTCAGATTATGCCTATTTCT
Source organism: Euura lappo (assembly GCA_018257835.1). Lineage (NCBI taxonomy): Eukaryota > Metazoa > Arthropoda > Insecta > Hymenoptera > Tenthredinidae > Euura > Euura lappo. The sequence goes on along the minus strand of JAEUYN010000441.1, from coordinate 77,326 downwards.
AAGTTTATTGTTCCCTGTATTAGTTTGACAAAATATGTTCTAAACTTCACAGATTAAATAAATCACGGTTCTGAGGAGGGCTCTAATCTGAGCTGAAACGTTAAGGACGTTGCTTATTCCCGGTGCAGCTACCGCTTGCAGACGTTCACGCTATGCAAGTTTTCTCCTCTATTTGCAGGGATATCGAATTTGTCCTGAAAGCATATTGAAGGTGAAGGAGCAATCTGTGTCGTGTATTTTCCGAATTTTTAAATTCATCTTCAGAGTCGTGTAAAGTGGTGCCGAAAATGGGTATAGTTCCCGTCTTAATACAATGGTTGATATTTTTTTTTTCTGAAATTCTACAAAATACATGGCATAGATCTGTCCTTTACCTTCAATTTGAGCGCAAAATAAATAGAATCGTACACCATACCAGCGAGGAAACTTGCATGAGTGGAAGCACAAATCGCTTAGAGCCGCTAATCCCTAGCGCCTATCCTTACACTGTTGGAGCCCCGGGCATTTGTCCCCGCCGATATCCCCTCTAGTTTCGCGCGGGTAGCCAAAGGAGCCTGCGCTAGCTCACTAGGCAACATTCTCAATCAAATCAACGTTTTATTATTGACCTTCATATCCAAGAAAATGAAATTCAAATGCTCCTAAAATACGTTTCTGAACTCACAAGTAACAGAATATAATGCAGTACATTATAGACAAGTATAAGTGAACCACAAGCGATGCATATCACATCAATAATCCGGGGAAGTTTTTACTTTAAGCTTATGTGTACGAGCACATCGACGGGTTCGAAGGGGACAGACGTAACACGGTGGACCAGCTAAAACGGACGTATCTCCCAATAATTAGACCAGACCTTTTCCAGAAAGATGGGACAAAAATTTAGTATGAATTTGAAACCTAGCAATAATTAGGCGAGACGGGGGCAAACTACACACGTCGGCTGCGAATTCATGAATTTTTGGTTCTACAGAATCTTTTTTTTTCGGAACACGTTCAGAAATTCTGTCTTCTCTTGAATATCTCGTCTCTTTGAAAATGTTTAAAAAAAATTTGGAACCAAAATTTTTTGGCAAAAATTTGCTCCTCTTCGGAATCTTTCTATTTTTAATAATTTATTATTCAATTTATATTAAAAAAAAAGGTGAAAACTTTGTTCAACAGTTAAATACTTTGGAAAAAAATTCATTGTTTAAGACGATTTTTGTAGAAGAAAGTTGGAGAAAAAAATACGAAACATCCGACAACTGCCAATGCGAAGATATTTGGAGGTCAATATAGATTCAAGAAAAAAAATTGGCCTTGAGCTACTGCTATTGATTAAATATAATTCTATTTCGTTCAACATTATCGAGAAAACAAGATATTTGGGATCATACAGATTTTTCAAACATATTTCAGAAAAAAAAGAGTTTTCAGCCACAAAAAATTATCCATCTGTAGTCGACGTGCCCAGTTTGCCCCGGTCTCACCTAATTACAGGTCTCCCTCTCAATAAGTTCAGCTTCGGGGCGGTAGGGGAACATTTTTCCGAGAAACCATAAACTCCCACTCAAAGCCTACTCGCCGCTCGAGTTAAAAGGTCGCGTTGCCTCCGAATAAGTTCGGTCGCGTCTCTATGAATTAGCTCGGCAATGTAGACTTTTTGGAGGTAAGCGAATCAATTGCTCGCTTGAACTTATTCGGAGGCAAGCGAATCAATTGCTCGGTGGACTCAGAGCGCGTCGTGGTGGGGGAAGCGTGCGAACTAAAATGCGGGGAAGTTAACTTATTCAGAGGGCACTTATTGAGAGGGAGACCTGTACTGGGAGGTTTCAACTTCATACTCAATCGCTGTCGCATCTTTCTGAAAAAGTTCTGGTCTAGTTATCAGGAAATACGTCCGTTCTACACTGCCCAGCAAGATATGTCAGTTCTAGCAGGTCCACCGAGTTATGTCTGTTCTAAACTACCCCGCGAGATACATCTCTTCTAGCTCACCCTGCGTGTTAGTTCCGTTGTAGTTGGCGCAGCAAGTTACGTCCGTTCTAGATTACCCACCGAGTTACGTCTGTTCCCTTAGGATCCGTCGATATATGTATTCACCAAATAAGTATATGAGTGATATGTTCGTTCTGGATGAGTCTTGGCTTCCGGGTTGGAGCCGCGTTGATTAACAGTTTGTTGCCGACGTTTCGTAAACATTGCAGTTTACTTCATCAGGGCGAGAGGTAACCTGATACTGATACTCTCGCCCTGATGAAGTAAACTGCAATGTTTACGAAACGTCGGCAACAAACTGTTCATCAACGCGGCTCCAACCCGGAAGCCAAGACTCATCCAGAATCTACCCGCGGAAGCCTCAAAGACCTTATGTTCGTTCTGTATCACAGGATTGACGACAACTTACCAGATACCAATGTAGTCAATATGGATGTGGAAGAGGTAACCACTGGTATGTCAAATACGATTCAGAAGTCCATTGACAGTACCGAAGTGCCTTTGAAGCAGAGATTACGAAGCTCTTCAAAACAGCAGAATACCAAAGCTGAAGATGAGGGAAGCAAGCCAAAGGAAGTTGATAAAGAAGATATTTCCTTAGAAGATCATAACGCTGCAGCTATTATGAGTATCATTAATGCCAATATTGTTAGCGAGAAACAAGTGTTAGACAATGTCAATTTTAGTGGCAATGAGGTAATTGGTAAGAAACCTGCAATTATCAACTCTACAGAAATGTTGGAAGCAAGTTCAATTTTTGCTAAAAGTCAAGCTGTAGACAGCGCAGAAGTCGTCGAACATGATCGTACAAGTTGTGAAGGTGTTGAAGTTCCCACTGCAAAAAAGTCTACATGCACAAAATCGAATCCCAAAGCTGACGTTGATCAGCAGGAACTGATTACAGAACAAGAAATGATGGCAATGCCTACATTGATTGTTTGTTCCCATGAAGAGATGCGCGATTGTAGCCGTGCAGGTACCTTGGGTAAAGAACTCGTTCATTATGTAAACTACTATAGACCGAATCCATCTCAAATCGGGCAGGCAAGGCTAAAATGGAAATCGTGATTTCACGGAATTTTTTCAAATTGAAATATGTTGTTGTTCGACGAAAAAAAAGTGACCCGTATTTTTTTGTTTTGGAAAAAAAAATCTTGCTACGAAGTTACGGCTATTTGAACATTAAATCGTGCGCTACCAAAGTTCTTGGAAAGGGAACTCTTTTTTTCTTAATAACGCTATATCTGCGGAACGGATCATCGCAAATACTTCATCTTGGTCTCATTTTCTAGGGTTGTTTGCACTCTTTTGGAATTCGAAGAAAAATTTGAGGATTTTTGAAAATTGACGGAATGAAGTTCATTTTTCGAAAATTAGGGAAACCCGTTTTTCTCGAAAAGTGATTTTTTTATTTCCTCAAAAATTTTACACAATATGTGGGGTAATACGACGGATATATCCTATGAGTTTCATCGATGCTAAAACACTGCTTCATATCGAGAAAAAAAAATTTCGTGCGTCACTGAAATTCGTAAATTCCTGTGCTGGTGTCTACTTTGTGAGCATCGTTGAGATGTGTACAGATTTTTCGATCCAAATAATATTACCTAAACTTGATACATACGTACCTGAGGAAGTACATGGCCAAATACCGTATGATGTATAAGACTACCACGAAAAAAATACAAAATTTACAATCAGGGATTAATTGTAGTAATAACAATATCGTACAATAATAATATGATCATAACTACATAATATTAAATACTATATCTATAAAAAAATATAATATAATAGTATAAAATCTACAGATCTTGCATGTAACGCAAGCAGCTGATGCATTGAAAATGTCCTTCGTTATCTTAGTTTTCGTGCATTTTTTCATCTGAATCTCTGAATTTACATGCTGCGCTATTATTATTGCCATCTATGATTATGGTACGAATCATCATTTGCACCGTGAAATCTACATTACCGAAATGTCCCTCGTTCTATTGTTTTTGTTAATTTATTTATTTATAAACTTTTTTCACGCAGCGGTTAATTACATGCTGCGCTATTACTATTGCCATCTATGATTACACTAAGAATCATTATGTGCACAGTGAAATCTACATCATCTAAATGTCCCTCGTTCTATTGTTTTTGTTCTTTTATTATTTATTTCTTCAACTTTTCATTACGCACTTCCGTTGCATCGCTTCCGTTGCATCGCTTCCGATGCATCATTTCAAGATTTGATCCCACAGACCTCACTACTGACCCAAAAACGGAAGCATTTTCAATGCTAATAATAATATAATGATAAAATCTACAGAACTTGTGTGTAATGCAAGCCTCTGAAGGCATTGAAGATGTCACCTGTTCTCTCGTTCTTAGTGCATTCTGTCTTGATAAATTTGTATCTGTCGCATTTTGATTTGAATTCTCTTAAAATAAAGTTTAAACAAAATCTAATCCTGACAGATCGATGATCGGTAACAATCTGATAGATTAACCATACATTTGGATCGGTGACAATCTGACACATCGATCATCCATAATCTTTTTCCATTTTTCTTCTTTTTTCATCTTTTGTCTTTTGCAAACTTTTTTCATCCGCATTGTTGTTACTTTCGTTTTGCACGCATTTCTGTCCCGTTCACATTTTTGTTGCATTTTAACATTTGATTCCCTATACCTCACTGTATATCATACCACGAAAATAGAAGCATACTCAACAATATTATTATACGATATTGTTATTACTACAATAAATCCCTGATTTTTAATTTTGTATTTTTTTCGTGGTAGTCTTTATTAGCAGATCAATATTCGGTCTACGATGTTATACATCATACGGCATTTGGTCATTTACTCCCTCAGGTACGTATGTATCAAGTTTTAGTAATATTATTTGGATCGAAAAATCTGTACACATCTCAAAGAAACCCACAAAGTCGACACCAGCACAGGAATTGACGAATTTCAGTGACGCACGACATATTTTTTCTCGATATGAAGCAGTGTTTTAGCATCGATGAAACTTCGAGGATATATCCGTCATATCACCCCACATATTGTGTGAAATTTTGAGAAAATAAAAAAATCACTTTTCGAGAAAATCGGGTTTCCCTAATTTTCGAAAAATGAACGTCATTCCGTCAATTTTCAAAAATCCTCAAATTTTTCTTCGAATTCCAAAAGAGTACGAAAAACTCTACAAAATGAGACCAAGATGAAGTATTTGCGATCATCCGTTCTGCAGATATAGCGTTATTAAGAAAAAAAGTGTTCCTCTGTCAAGAACTTTGGTAGCGCTCGATTAAATGTTGAAATAGCCGTAACTTCGTAGCAAAATTTTTTTTTCCAAAACGAAAAAATACGGGTCGCTTTTTTTTCTTCAAACAACAACATATTTCAATTTGAAAAAATTTCATGATATCACGATTTCCAGCCTGCCCGATTTGAAATGGATTCGGTCTATACTATTAAATTGTATTCTTAGAATAGAAAATATTATACAACTTTTCAGATCCATCTGTGACAACTGTACCTTGCCCAGAGGCTCGATTCGTCGCTATCGCGCCAAAAGGTAATCAAGCGAAGTGATAGTACTTGTATTACACAACTCATGTCTTGCTTTATTCAATTCAGCCGTATCTATAAATTTGTACAACGTATTTTCAAACCAAGAAGATGAGATCAGTAAATAGTCCCACGGCAAGAACATTGTAGGTGTTAAAGAAACACAGCCAAGTATAGTGATGATTTTATTTTATCGTACACGTTTTAGCAAGCGTACGTCTAAAGTCGGACCTCGTGTGTCTTGTGAGAATATCGAAACATCATTCCAACAGGGCACATTCAATATCTGCATTTTGGCGTCATAATGCGCATTTATATTTCAGGACGATTTCACATCCAGAACGGGCTGCATAATTACCGAAACAAACTTCGTTGACTTGTGCATCGTCTAATTCTGAAGTTTGATCACAATTGTTACCATTCTTATGGCTTACGTGTTGCAGGGGATGCAGGAGTTCGCATGTTTAACTTGATGTCCAATCGCCGCTCAATTCTTTTCAGTGTATGTGTCAATTCTTTTCCTAGTTTTTCAGTTCTTCCTTCGTTTTATCAAATTGATGTAGAAGCCATTGAATTGTGGCCACGGAGTGTCTACATCTCCGACGATCGTGAACTGGAATTTCGGAGTATTAAACTCATAGTCAGGAACGACGAATCTTGTTTGCACACGGCACATCAAATTTTTTAAATATTTCAGAAATGTGTCCATGCCTGCAGTTGTATTACAAATATTTGAGAAACGTTTGAGCAATGTTTTGTAATATAACTGCAGACAAGGACATATTTCGGATATATTTTTGACACGTTACTAAATAGTCCGGTAATTTATGCATTTGTATAGTAATAATTTTTCAAAGTAAGGCGAAGTGTCTCGTCACTTTCATTCGGCAAGATAATTTGATTTATCTGTACAATGCTATTGTACATTAAGCGAACATCATACCGAGCCTTTCTGAGGAAGCGAAACAGACCCTCTCTCTCCCTCGCCCAGGTATGCCTAGCGCAGGCCTTTGGAGGGGGAAGGGTTTGTTTCGCTTCCTCAGAAAGGCTCAGTATGTGCCCGTCAAGTACGTTGTGGTTGGAATGATGTTTCGATATTCTCACACGACATAGCAAGGTCCGACACGATGCTGAAACTAGCAGCCGATTCGGCAGACCAGTGACTCTCAATCACAATAATTCTGGACAATGTATCATTTTTTAGGGGTTCAAACCTTCGCGTCCGCTAATGAAATTCATACCACCGATTGAGGGGTGGAAAAATCACAATTTCCAATGTTTTCCAGTTTTTATCACTTTTCCGAGTCACGGGACTTGGAAAATTCAACGTTTAAACTAGTTTTTGTGTTAATCTCAAGGTGTATCATATTTTTGGGGGTGAAACGGGTCCGCAACTGAGATTGATATCACTAATTAAGTGGTGAAAAGTAAACATTTCCCATTTTTTTCACATTTTTATCACTTTTTTAAGTCCAGTTAATAGGAAAAGTGATAGAAATGTAAAAAAAAAAAAAATCTACAGATCTTGCGTGTAACGCAAGCATCCGAGGCATTGAAAATGTCCCCTGTTTTATCGTCTTTGTGCATTATGTTTTGACTATCTTTTGTATTTCACTTTTCGACATTTCGCCCGTTCTATTTTTGGTCTTACCATCTCAGATAGTAAAATGAAGTTAGTTCACAGCGGCCGTGCATCCATTCGCAGGTGGCGCTGTTAGCGGTCCTATTTGCTGCTAATTTTTTATTTAGGTTCTGCTACACAGTTGGAAGATATCTGTAATCCCACTGGTCCATATATGAAGTTTCATTCCGACAATTTAATAGGAACTATTTAACTATCATAAATAGTAACAATATTATTTATTTTATTTTCTGTCAGACCACACAGGCACACAGGTATAAATAGTGTGACTTATGTCCCAAATAATATCAATTTGCATGTTTTGGGCTTTTGTATCCATCATAACACTCAAAGAACGTCGGAGTCGTCAGAGTGTTATAACGAAACAATATCTGCTTCCGTAGACCTTCGTCCGCCGTACGACGTTGAAGTCGAGAATGATTCTGGTTGTGTGGTGACACGTAAGTGTAGCCGACACGGTGCAAATTTCTTCGCGAGATCCAAAAACCACTGCCAACCATCTATCGGCGCGCTACGGTACCACGCAGCGGGTGACCGACCGCTAGGCCGCTAGTGTGTCCGCCATATTCGTATACCCGATACGTATTTTTACTATCTCAAGTTGTAAAAATTACCATCTCGCATGCGAGAAGATGTGTGTTTGCCTTTCACAGTGTATCACGAGGCGGTGCGAAACGACTGTGTTACAGTCGCAGATAGTAGAAATAACACGCTTTCATCTGGAAACTTACGAAATATGTTGTAATTTCTACAAGTAGCGATATTTACAATGCCGGGTTGTAATTTGAGTTCCGAGCGACATGTAACGTATCCCAGTTCTGCTAGAGACTATTGACTGAAAAATGACTACGTTTCCTGGTTTTTCGACTCCACGTCAACTTGCCATCAAAAGTAGTAATTTGTCGGGGATATGTGGTGAAATATGATACATGGTTTCTCTCAGTGCGCGCATGCATAAATACCGCGCAAGAAAATACAGCGCCTCATCAATTACCGCGCATGGTTTTCTCCGCGCGATGTCAATTACAGCGCACGAATTCATCGGTCGATTCAAATCAATATAATATAAGAGGCTTAGTTCGTATGTGTAACCGTTCTTGCGCGGTGATTGTTGGGGTGCGGTGTTTTAGTCAAATTTTTGGTAGCCGAGTTGACAGCTGCAGACTTGTAGCTGCATACTTTTGGCTAGTGGGGTAGTTTTTATTTACCCCGGGGAGTGCGCGAAGCGCACTAGGCCACGCACAACAGATTACTGCGAAAAAAATACCGAGCCTAGAAACCCAAAATCATACAACACACACACAAACTGGTAAGAACCCAGAAGGTGTTCCGTGACGTCACAAAGTTATCGTTGTATGTATATATATATCCGAGCGCGAATGAAAAATACTTGCGCGGTGATTGCCGGGGCGCGGTGTTTTTCGGCGCGGAAAATACTTGCGCGGAGTTTGTGCGTGCGCGGTAATTGATGAGGCGCTGTATTTTCTTGCGCGGAAAATACTTGCGCGGTGTTTGTGCGTGCGCGGTAATTGCGGAGGCGCGGTATTTTTCCGCGCCGTAAAGTACGCGCGGTGTTTTCTGCGCGATAAATTTTGGCGCGGTAAAGACCCCTATCCATTTTATCTGATCTGTAGAAGAGGAATTTATTCTTTGCCATACATATATTTGGATAATGCTGTACAAAATCGCGAATTTCACGTATACGTTTCCAATATTTTCTCAATTGTTTCGCAATCGTCGAGCCTCAGAATTCATGGCTATCTGGATCCACTAAAACCATTGGTGCTCAACCAGCGTAACGCTTTCGTGTGACAACTTTCTGTGACATTTGATATCTGGACCCCTATACTGAACCAGTGGTTCGCTATTACCCCGAAAACGGAAGCATTTTCAATGCTAATAGGAATGTTTACTTTTCCACCCTCCGATTAGTAGTATAAGTTTTATTAGCGGATGCAAAGGTTTGACCCCCCAAAAAAATAATACACAGTCCAGAATTATTGAAATTGAGAGTCACTGGTTTGCCGAATCGGCTGCTAGCTTCAGCGTCATAGGTCCGACTTCACGACATACACTTGCTGAAAAATCCTAGTGCTTGGAATCATTTCCCGATTTTACAACGTGTCTGATAAAATATAGTATATTGTGTGATAAGTGCGGAAAGAAGGCGATAGAGTGTGAAGTTTGTAACACAAGCGAAGGCGAGCAGCCAGCATTCAGACGAGTCGAGTGTCGTTCACTCACGAGCCGCAGGCGAGTGCAGGATGACACGAGACGAGTGTGAATGCTGTGCGAGCCGAGCGAGTGATTCAAACTTCACACGAGGCAGATGTCGCCTATCCGCACTTATCGCACACCATATTTTTTATAACTCCTGCGGGAAAGCTTAATTTGAGATACAGACGAATAACATCTGACAGCTGAGCAAATGGCCGACCATAACCAACCCGAAGTTAGGCGATAATCTAGGTTGACACATCACTGTCGCCTGGGGCGCCACTTCGCGGACGCTTGGACGTTGCCACCGACCGATGGCGCTACTGAACGACTGACTTACTTCAAAGTGCGCATGCGTGATAGTGAAGAAATGTAGATTGCTTGAAGTGCGCATGCCTGTTGGTGAAAAAATGATGATAATGCACGATGTACGCCTGCGCGATAGTGAAGAAATATTACTTTTTTTCACTCATCTGAAATGGGCCCTTTCCAAACCAAACACAGGCATCGAAAATCAAGCTTTCCACGCAGGTGTTATAAGAAAAATCATTACTATTAACTTGCGGTATTTTTTTTTTTTTACCTTTACATACAATGTTGTTGCTGTGGTATTTCACAACTTTTTGTTCGTCATGGTGATGGACACTTGTGGCCCAGACAACGCTATAACTGAAATAATGAGAATTAACTAAATTAATGAGAATTAACCGTAGAATAACTTAAATAACGAGATTCAACTGAAATAATAAGAATTAACTGAATAATTAGAAGTGAATTAATCAATCAGAATTTAATGAATTGATCTTATATAAAAAAGGTCATTTGAATCGAATTAATTAATTTAAGTTATTCCACAAAGAAACATAATGTATCAGTAAAATTTTGAGTTAATATTATTTCTCCCTCGTAACAAATAAATAACAACAACTTTGCTGGTGAATATATCTCGAGAACCAATGGACAGATTTCGTTCAAATTTGTACGCCACACGTATGACTATGGAGTTAAAATTCATCAACCAACTCATGTTGACGTTGATGAATCCTGCCCAAAATCAATGGGGTTCGAGTTTTTGGTCCCCTGAATATGTGATTCAAATATGAAGTTAATATGACTAACGGTTGGAATGATATCTTGCTTCAGTCTTCGACGGGAAGAAGAAGAAGATGAAGATTGTGTTTTGCTCCAATTTTTATCAACGTCACTGGTTAATATCTCAGGACCCAATCAACGGACTTTGATCAAATTTGAACACCGGAACTCAGATTTCAAAGATACTCTGTCCCTCAAAATTTCACCGAAAAAAATTCATTGGTTCCAGAGATATGCCACCGTGTCCACAGACAATAGTTTGTCACGGTAAATCATTCTTGGCTCCGTCCGTCCTATTTTTCATTCTTTTATTTCTAGTACTTGGCAGCGATTCGCGGCCGCGAAATCTGATCTTGGCTTCGCTCCCCGTATTACGTATATTTTTTTAATTTTTGGCTGTGATTCGCGGCCGCGAATCGTGATCTTCAATCAAAAGTTTAAAAGTGTTCTCTTCTTTTTATTCGTAGTAAATTTTTTGCTTGCAGAGATGAGTTTTTCTTTGCAAAAAATATTCATTTTCCAGATTAACATTAAGAAAAATCACCATTAGTAATACGAAGTCTTTCATTCAACTGATGAAAGTACCAGACACTTTTATGTGAGTATGTGATGTATACATATTTTCGTTTCAGGTCCAGAAGTAATGGGACCACTGAAACCAATATATCTCAGAGCTGTACACGTTCCTGTACAAGTTCCAGACAAAACTCAAGCAGCATGCAGTACTACTGGAGTCAAACTGATTGGAATGAAGCCTCGATCTCCACCTAAGATATCGAGCGCAAAAAGGAAACGTAATCACAGGGTGGCAAAAAAATCGAGGAACCTCAAACCTGTTGTTCTCGAAACGAATTCTTCTGTGAATAGTGAATCTTCTTCGGTTAAAAACAATGCAACTAGTCATTCAAAATTGGAATCTATTACACTTTATGCTAATGATAATAGCTTTGGTGCAATGATTGAAAGTGGGCATATGCCGGTGATAAATCTTGACGATTCTATGACTTTGACTGATACTGGCTTGTCACCTTATTTAAAGTTCCGTGACGACAACAGTCTGGCGCAACAATCAGCCCTACTTTGTGAAAAGCCACCCAGTCAGGTTGCCAATGCAGGATTAGGTACAGTACCTATAGTCTTAGGTCACGATGACAGCATCCTAATTACAAGAAGAACTCCGCGGTCACTGCTGAAAAGTAGATCTAAACACAGCAGGATAAGTATGTCCACCCCTCGAAGAAGAAGTTGTCATATCCGCGCTTTGGACTTTAATACTCCGACTAAATCGTCAACCTCTGAGAATAAATTAGGGAGGAACAATAGCTTACAGTTTTCATCAAAATCATCGAAATCATCTAAGCGTGCTAGATCAGTTTGCAGAACAAGTTTATTCAAGTCACCACTATTTTCAAATTCAATCGTCGTGTCACCGAAAGGAAGAACTCCAGAAAAAGACTGTCAATCATACAAAATACCAATTGCCACCAGAAGTCCTGCTCCAAAACTACTGGGGGACTGGGAAAAATACACCGGCGTTGAAATGATACTTGGAGGGACATCTCCGCATCCAAGTTCTTCGGCCTTGTTTGCACAAGAGGAACTCGAGTCGCCTATCGAAGCAACATCAGCTTCGTGTCCTACTGTAAAAAAGAGTTGGGATGCTGATCTCAGACAAGCATTACAGGAGTATCAAGCGCCTGCATATACAACTCTTGTAACCACGAAAGAAATACCAAGTAGCATAGGTGTAGTGAAAAATTGTAGCATAGACTTGGTGAAACAGGTTCCTGAATCTGGAGATACTACAATCGGTGGCGATCCGTCGGAACATGTAATAATCAGTCATTTACAAGAAACTGAGCCAGCTGTTAGTCAAGGAGCCTGTGACAAAATTGATAACAGTCAGTGGGAAAACATCCCGAGTACACCTTCTGAAGCGAAACGTGATTCGGACAAATTGGAGCGAGCGAAACTCTCTCTTGTAGTAGATAATTTGGAATTGGGTGTATCAGATGGCGCACAGATTGTTGATCTTGAAATACAGGGTAAACTTGCGCCGACTGTTATGAAAGAACCTAATGGTAACAATATGGAGCTCCAGGTAGATGTTACACCCAAAATTGAAGATATGAAGAAAATAACAGAAAAACCAGTAGTAAAGAAATACGCCAAAATGAAAACCTTAGAATCAAAAATTTCACAATCTAAGAAAAGGCGGATTACCCGAAGCAAGGATCCATACATTGTCGACAACATCCAGACGAAATGTGAATATTTGAAAGTTTCGCCTGAATCTCAACGTCAATTAGTTCATATATCGTGCATGATTGATCTTGAAACACCGAGAAAAACGGACAACTTAACTGGAATTCCTCCCACTCCAAGACTACTGAGCCCGAGCAGCAACACGATAACGCCGTTTGCTAAAGTCCCTGCAGGGGTGAGCAGAGTTTCAAGTTTCGTTAACACACCAGATTTTCCTCCGACACCTAGCATAGCACTGACACCAAACGTGATGGGAGAAAATACGATCGATGCCATCAAAAACAGAGAATATAGCACAGGTTCACCGTATTATCAACCTAGTACTGAGCGGCCAGACATCTTGGAAAAATTGATCGATGATCCTAACAACTTGGAGAAACATGTAACAGGAGTTTCACCTGTGAAGCTTCCAGTGGAGATAGACACTGGTCCAGTGACTAAGAGTGGTGGTGAAGCCAGTGACTTTGTAATGACCGTAACTAACAGTATATTCGAGATAACACAATTCGAAGTAATCAAAGAGAATTTACCGAAAGAAGAAGCTATTAAGCAACTGAAGATCTCTGCACACCCAACAAATGTCCAAGACGCCAGTTCAGCGATCACAGAGCTTGAAGAAATCAGTCAAGTGGAAAACATCAGTAAATCATCCCCAATTGACGAGAATAGCGGCACATCAAGTGGAAACGAATCGAGCGACTCAAGTTCATCGGACTCAAGTTCATCATCTTCATGTTCAACCACATGTAGCTGTTCAAGTATTGCAACTACGTCCACACCGCTCAAACTTCAAAACGACTGCAAAACTGAATCCAACGTACACAGAGACAGCAGAAATGACCGCACTTCCAAAAAATCATTGGTAATAGCGACTCACGATAACCTGTTGACTGAAATCTCTCCAATAACCGCATCAGAAATTTGTAACGCATCAAAAAGTAACCAAACTCTCGTTGCAATGCAAACACAAGAAGAAATATCGCCAGTTAAATTTTTACCGTTGATAAAATCTCTGGAAGAAGTTGACGGTTCTGTGAAGGAAACGCCAGCCAAGGATGAAGCACTTTTATCCGAAGCTAATATTTCGGAGACACCTAGTAGCTCAAAATCTGGTATAGAAAGTCTGACCAATTTAAATTCGAAAATATCGGCGTTGGATAGTCTAGGAGATCAAGATGGTAACCTGGGTCACAGTCACTCGGAGAATAAAGCTCAGGTTGCTCTTCCTACAGGTCTACAACCAGAAGTTCTTAGTGTACAACACCTCCTACCGGACGTTTCAGTTGCTCTTAAACCTTCTGTGGTATCTGAAATTGTTAACCGTACAACACTGCCTTTCAATAATCTGTCCATGCTGTCATCCGTCGCACTAGACGGGAAACTTGGTACCCATTTAGAAGAGAAGCGACTACGTCTTATGGCAAAGATGAAAAATAAACCACAGCCAAAACTAATTTCACATAAAACTAAAGTCAAGCAGTTGAATTTAAATGTGATGAAACATTACAAGGCCGAGAATGACAAGCTGGAATCATCAACTCGTGAACAAAAGATTAGTACAAACCAAACAGCATGCCGTAATTTAACAATAAAGAAAGTCCATCTGGGTACAGAGAAAAAGCTAGTAAACGATAAAAACACTGAAATAAAAAGAAAACTAAAATCGAAGAGCAATAGTCATAGAACCGAAAAAAACGAGAGGGGTAATTGTAAGGTCAATTTGGTCGAATTGTTGTCCAAAGAAACGAAATATGATGAGTTTAATACGACTGAAAGTGCTGTGAAACTAACAAGTATAAATACACAGCAAACTTCTAATGTGAGACAGGAAGACAATATAGAATCTCCGAATGTAAACAGAATTACAATATTGGACGACCAACGAGATATACACAATCCGAAAGAACATTCATGTGCTGACTTGTTAGCAGCACAGATACGTTCAAAAGATTGTACCATGCGTTCAGTGGATAGTACAGGAACCGTTGCAGATCTCACAGCTATGCACAAAATGGTGAATTCGACACGTACAACAGAACCCACATCGAGTTTATCGCAAAAATGTGACCTCATTTATGCGCCTGTGGATACTACTGGACACATCAAAACGGCCGATAAGGAATTTCCAAGATCGTTACTGAGACGCAGTGGAGATGAAGAACGCGGTGTGGAAAATGTCATGAATTCTGTAAAAAAGAGCCAAATAGTTCCTATGTTTAAGGTGGATCTAATAAAAAGAGACCTGTTTAGTGACGAGGAAAATAGCGATCAAAGAACCACTCGCTCTAGAGCGCGTCAACTATCTGGTGCACAGAAGAATGAACCGGTAATGAATGTCTCTGAATCTGCTGCTCAATCCAGAGCTGAGGTCTACCAAGTTATAGCAAAGAAGTCTAGAGAAGAATTGGCAAGTGTTTTAGAATGTTTGAAATTAGTTCCAGCGATTAAATATGATGTGGCTGAAAAAAGTAGTAACAGCCCAAAGCCAAGTATAAATAAGTTTGCTGAATATGAGTTTGTATACGATGACACGATACGAGTAAAGAAGAAAACAATAAAATTCAGCAGCAGAGATCTACGGTATAGAATAAATGTCGAGCTTCGTGACGACAACTATCGAGAGTGTTCAAAATTAATGACTCCTACAGCCTATGGAGAGATATTCAACATCTCCCCGAAATCCAAAAAAAGAATAATAGCCAAAAAGCTCTTAATGAAAAACTCTAAGCCAACAAAACTACATGCTGTGGAAACAAGTAGCAACAGTGGAAAGATATTAAAGAGTGCAGTCATAGAACCAGTCGCTCCTGCGGCATCAACTATAAAATTGAAGACTCCCATATCAAAGGCTGGAGAAATTATTTCACAAGTTCAACCTGAAGGCATCGACAACCTGAGTTATAAAGACGACAACAAAAAACCTCAAGGTAAGGACTTACAGACAGACAGAGATTGATTGATTGATAGTCTTTATTAGCTTAACACTACTACTGCATTTTCGCAGATTACACAATTTTACAACACTAGAAAAAATACATTGTTGGGTTAACAAAGTGCCGTGCTAAATAGGGGACACGTCGAGTTTTCTTTAAAATCTACATAAAGTTCAGTGACAGTTACAAGGTTCTTACTTGGAGCTACCTTACTTTTTGTAAACTTTACAGCAAACCGGGCTTGTCCTCTATTTAGCACGGCACTTTGTTAACTCAACAATGTATTTTTTACCGTGAACCTATCCGCTTATCAATTATTATTATTATGAATATTTTACATTTTACGTCTCCATACTTTTTCTGATATCTTCACATCTGTTTTAGACTTCTCCATTTGCTCTCATATACTCTTTCAGACACCATTTGAAGCGCTCAATATTTTCGCCTTCCGTAATATTTTATTAGGTGTCCTCTATCTATAATTTTCTCACATTCATCAATAATCATTTCAATAAAATTTCCATCACTTGTACTGGGTGAGTGGTAACATTTCCTACGACGACATCTTCATATTTACCTTATATAACTGAATTACAGTCGACCACATATTTTGTTCGTCATTTTTACTCTCCAGTACTTTATAATTTATGCCTCTTCTAATGTATGTCAGTAATCCCCCTGTTCTATTGTTTTCTGTATCTGTTCTCACTACTTGATAGTTGTCTATGTGTAGCTCGTTTGCTCCAACATCTTCTGTAATGTGTGTTTCCGTTAAACATAACATTTTCGGCCTTTATTCAATAATTAGCTTTACGATTTCATCCTTATGCTTAAAGAATCCTTGCACATTTAACATTATCATATCATTTTGTTTATTTTCGTTATTTTTGTCCTTTTTGTCGACCATGCAGTGTTGTTCTTGCATCGCTAATTGCTATTCACTACAGTATTGAACGCGCCTGCTCGCTCTCTCTACTAATCGCTCATATATTGGGCATCTGTAGTTTGTGGCTTCATGATCAACATTTTCTTCGATTCCTTTATATTTTTTATACCTTCGAACACAATTTACACACTTATTTTTGAGAGAGAGAGAGAGAGAAGGAGAGAGAGAGAGAGAGAGAGAGAGCGCTTGGCTTGCAGTTGAAATTGGCAGCCCTTTGAACTTGAATACGGAATCGGACACTCTATCCCACAAAAAACAATCCTGTGTATTGAAACTTATCGTTCATATACTAGTATTTCACTATGGAAAGCATACTAAGTATGCACCTGACTGACATCAAAATATATAGCATCGTTTCCATCATTTTCATCGTTGATACCCTTTACAGTTTGAGTCAGGCCAATTTCCTCTGACCCTTCATTAGAGTTGGAACTATCTGAGATTCGTTATTTGGATTCTATGACTTCTTAGTGTATTCAAGAGAAACACAATTTCTTTTTCAGTACGTCAAATAGAATGGAACGCGTCAATCGAGCGTCGGATATTTTGTGTTGTCACTGTTCATTCAAAGAATAACGGAAAATCTTTTTCCCTCGCTAAGTTACAGGCTTTCGAAAATCCTTTCAACCAAAAGGATTGAAAAACAACGCCTCAACGTAAACTCGACTCAGAATGGTGTGAGAATTTGTTTTCTATTTTGAAAAGTGGTATTTTGAAAAATTCCTAGACTCACTGGTGTTTCGAATAAAAATTGAAAACTTGACAAAGTTCAATTTTTTGTTTCTGTGATATATTGAGTGGAAACGGTGAATATGTGAAGTATACACTCAAGTACACATTGGAAGTAAGGTGGTTGTTCAAAAAACTGTTTTTCTTATCGTTCCAGACTTTTTCAATAACTGTTTATTCAAAGCCTGTGCCTCACCGACAATCTCTGGCAAAAATGGGATGTGCAGGGAATGTAAATTGGAACAAAGAAGTGTGACCGAAGCGTTCAGGAAATGTAGATTGTTTTATTGTACATTTCTTGAACACTCAAGTAACATCCCATTTTCGCCAGGGAAAAGATATTCTTCGGCGCGATCTTGAAGATTCATGCTTTTACTTTTTCCAATAAAAATTGTTGCTTTCGAAGATGGGTCGACACGTTTACAGTTCGTGCACATTTTACGATATTCCGCTTTTGTTTCGGCGGCATTGTCAGTTATTGAGCCTTATTGTTTGCAATGCATAACGAAAAGGTAATTTGATGAGATGTGTTAAAAGCTTCATGTCAGTACTGAATCATCTACCAAGATGACTGCCCAACCTCAGTCTACAAGTTTCCTAGCTTCTTTGAGAATATTGCCTCCCGACTTTCCAGACGTTACCAGTACTGTCGAGTAGTATTTGAAGATTGATTGAAGATCCCGTATAACTATTTCGAATATTAGTTATTACAGTAGAACCTCGTTTATCCAAGGATGGTTGAACCGGAGAGTGTACAGAAAATCGAAATCGACAGATAATCTGAATTTTGTATAATGAGTTGGATGATCATTGAACAATTCCGAGAACACCGCGCCGTTAAAGAAAGTGAGGGTATAATAGTAAAAGTCTTGCCACATCGGCTGCACAGCTCCCATTTAGGTGAAGAGCGTCGGACAAGACTGTGCGCGGCGCATACCAACATTTTGACTTGAAAGAAAATCAGCTTCTTCCTCTATGTGGTAATAGCTTAAGGGGGGCCTATACCCCTGAGATCAGCACTACGAAGTAATGATGTCACGAAGTTACTTCTTTTTTTCACGTACTATTTTCATCAAAGATTAACCTCGCGAAGCCTCAACATTTTGAGAATACATCTTGGTGGTTTTTGAAAAGGCGAATTTTGAAAAAATGAAGATCTCGAAAATTCTATCCGATTAATTGTTCAGGCTGGTCACTTGACCGTGTTATAACCATCAATGGCCCTGTATCATAAAAATTGCAGAAGGCGATACGGCTGTAAGGTACGGAAATAAAAAAGTAAACAGTTTTGGATGTCAACTTTCGATGGCTGATTTTATATGTTGAAGTTTTTTCGCCTGAACGCGGCTCTGATTTTTTGTCGTTTTTTTTCTTGGCAATCCTCTTTCAGTTGTGACTGTTTTTAATTTCAATAGTTGGACCGCTTTGTAAAATCTGAGAAAATTTACCAAAATTCTGTTGATGATCTAGACCAACCTCCCACTTTCAGAAATACGGACAGAATTTTCCTCCCATTTTTTATAAATCAATTCATCATTTTCTCCATTGAAACTCTTCACCAACGACTTCTAGGTAGTATTCCGTAGATGGAGTCCTGTTATTGGCAGATGACTTTGGAAGATAATGATTTTAAAAAATGTTAATCAGGCAGGTCATTCTTAACTTCCAATTTATCATTTCCTGACATATGATCCACTAATAAAACTTGCATTGATGGGAGGCCGATGGTGAGAGGTCGTTTGTGAAGAGTTTTAACGGACAAAAATGATTAGATAATAAAAAATATAAGGAAAATTCCGCCCACATTTCTGAAAGTGGGAGGTTGTTCTACATCAGCAACAGAATTTCGGTGAATTTTATCAGATTTAAAAAAACCATCCAAATAGAATGAAATTAAAAACAGTCAAACAGTCACAACTGAAAAAGTATTAGCCAAAAAATCGACAAAAAATCGGAGCCGCGTTTCGGCGCTAGAACTACAAAAAAAAAAAAAAAAAACAGCCACCGAAATTTCACATAAAAAACTGTTTATTTTTTTGATTTTCGTACCTTAAAACCGTATCTCCTCCTACAAATTTTATAGTACAGGGCTATTGATTTCTTTTACATGTTCAAGTGACCAGGCTGAACTATCAATTGGATGAAATTTTCGATGTCTTCATTTATTCGAAAATCGCATTTTCAAAAACTACCAAGATGTATACTCAAAATTTCGAGGCTCTGCGAGGTTAATCTTTGATGAAAATAGTACGTGAAAGAAAATCAGTAACTTCGCGACATCATTTCTTCGTAGTGCTGATCTCATGGGTATAGGCCTCACCTTAAAGGTAGACGCCGACTAGAGCACGGCGACGTACTGCACAGCGTCTTTTACCACGTAAAATATGTCTATATACATAATACATATGATATATTTTAGATATTGTGGTAAAAGGCGCTGTGCAGTGCGTCACCGTGTTCTAGTCGGCGTCTACCTTAACTCGGATTTCCTATAGTCGCCAAATAACATTGTTCAGCCAAACTTCATGCATTGTTTTATCCTATGATCTGAGAAATGTAAACATTGGAGGAAAAACATTATATCCTTTTTCTATTCCAGACATAAACCAAATGTTGAAGAAAAGGAAGACGATCGACTCGGAAGAAGACCACTCGGTACGTCAAAACTTTTGCAGGAGACCATGACAAATGATACGAACGCGAAATTGAAGAGTAATATGAATTTTTTCCATCTCGAAGCTCCGCCCATGTATCGCCTTCTGCTAGAAAATAATCCCAATAAGAGCGTTACATATAATTTTGATGCACCCTATTTTAAAGATTTTAATACCAATCTTCTATTGAATAACATTTTCCAGCAATTGATTCGGGCTGGTACATTAATGAATGATTCTCGATATTCATGATGTCTCATATGTATACATATACATATACAACATATATACTTATTTTTAGGGAGAAAAAAAACGACGCATCACTGATCCGCAGACGCTGTTGAAGAAATTGAATTTGGACCTTTTTCTGAATACTGTTCACGGACCAGTTTGAAATGACTGCATTTTCTTCAAACGTTCCAGCTATGTGCACATGATGGTCTGGTACCTTGTAAATAACTTTGTATGTGTTGAATGCTGGACATTAGATATTGTTGTTTAAATTTATTTCTATATTCAGTGCCATACCTCTGCTTTAGCAATATGATGTGAAATAGGAAATGTTAATTGAGCTCCTCTCCAAAGCTTTCACATCACTATTTGATATCCAGTTCAAGGAGAATTGTGGTCAAGAAATGTATACAGATTTGGTAGATTTTCAATGAATCAAAAGAAACGTAGTTATGAAAGAAGTGATATTTCTCACTCAAAGGCACGTTTATTGTTATAATTGAACTAAATTATATTCACGTATTATTAAATTATTATTTACCCAATTATGAAAGGAGTCGTTCAATATTCAGCAAATAGATATACTTTCAAACAATTACCTTCAACAGATTTGATTTTTTTTTATCATAGGTGTGGTTACCGAGCTTTTCTCTCGAACGAGTTATATTATTATTCGTTCTCCCGTTTATTTTTATGCGCCTTAGCTCTGAAATGCAGTCTTGAAAGCGATCATGTATATCACAGCACGAGCATCAACATAACTACACAAGGTAGTTTTTGGATTCTCATTTCAAAACTTGGTTAGCTACTAATCCTATACTCCAAAACATTGAAAATGTACTTGACCTATTTGACATACAACTATGTATATGGCTATTGGTACTTGACACTTAGTTCAACATTCGGAATAAGCCGATGTGAATTATAAGTAATTTAATTTTTTTAATTTTTCATTTATATGGTTTCGGGCACATGATGATTGATACTCCTTCACTGCCTCAATAATTTTGGAATCCTATATTTTATTATTATTATACAAGAATTAGGCTCAGGTATGTTGGGCAAATTTATTGAGACTTAACAAAATATTTAAAAGTTCCCAATCGCATTCAACTCAATGCACTTGATATCTACTCATTTCAGGAAAGACTAGATTCATTAGTAATGTGTAAATTGACTCAATTGTTAAGTTATAGTACTTCGTTCTCATAACTGCTAACATGAGTAAAAAAATTACAGTAATTTTTTACTATTCACAAAAAAATCGTAGTATCGTGTACCTATATTTGAATAATAAATAATTGAATGGGTAAACAAAAAATGGTTTGTTACAGTAATATAACACATGTTTATTAATTAAGAATAATTGGAAGTATCAAACAATACAAAATATATTTTTAACGAGAATCACTTAAATCCCATGTTGTTCAAGTCGACTTATCCCGCCGCTTCAACACTTCGCTTTAACAGCCTCGTCGACATCTGAAACCACCTCCATGAACTTTCGCCATTGCTGCATATTCATACAGATGCCTACGAAATAAATACAGAATCCATCATAACAGACAAGACTGCAATACATTCGTTGATCATACAAATTCGGAGAGTCAAACTTCTACATGTCTAAACCCAAATGTGTAGACATGAACTGAAACAAATATTTCAAATCAACGCCGTGCTAATGTGCTTACTGCTTGGTTTTGTCTGAATTTTTCTTGTCAAATCGAGCCTAAACGGAGATACGGATATAGAAATAACCAAAAAAAGCGATGTACATTTTGTGAAACTACAGGGTGCTCGTTCAATTGTTGTTAAACTCGTGTCCCTGTCAAGACTCACTTTGATGACCAGAGGCGCATTCACGTTAGGGCTAGAAGTGATTTTCGTCATAATGATGTGCTAACATCATCCAATCGGATCATAGCGCCTAACTTGAGAGCAGTGCTATTCGACATCTGATTGGCACATCATTATGATGAAAATCACTTTGATCCCAACGCGAATACGCCTCATAAATGGACAAAACCAGACACTTCATCATCACCTCAACACGTTGTCATGCAGACTGCGTACATTGTTCCGAACTCATCGGACCGAAGCATGTCATAGGACGCCAGAAAGACCTATAAAACTTGGTTCCGCTTCGTTTCTGTAGTATAGTGTGGTTGGCTGTAAGCTGGAAAATTGGAAGTAGGAAACGTATAGGTTACCTTTTTTCCCTGGCTTCAGATCCCCTTCTTTATCCAAGTACATTTCACGAATGTCAACGAATAACTTTCCTTTGAATTCTCGGACTGTAACGTTGCGATTATTTCCCAGCTCCCAGATACTATCTTCTGTTTCATTTTTCGCTTCCTTCTTAGGTTTTTTAGTTTGTTTCGGTTCTTCATCTCCAGAGTCTTGTCTTTTTGATTTTTTTGCTGTGCTTTTCCTCGCTTTGGCCTATAATATCATAGAAACTGCACTTTATTTTCCAATTCTTTCCAATTTATAATGTCTTACCTCAAAGTCACTGCTGTCATCGCTAGACTCTACAAACTGTTTAGACTTCGGCATAATGAACTAAGGGGATCGTCAATCGGTACTGGAACAGATAAGCAAGTGCTTGCGTAAGTGTGCATACTTACCGAATATGAAAACAAAGTTGACAACAAATATATCAAGTAAGTACAAATTTTATTAGAAGCTAAGCGGTGTTCGCAGAACTAGGTAGTTGTGCTGCTAAGTGCGTTTTCTATAAAATCGGCTGAAATTTTGACCACACTTTCATTTACATGAAATCTAGTTGTACGAATTATTTCAGAATTTTTTGCCGTCTGGAACGCGAAATAATGGCACTCAAAGTTGGAACTTTTCACACGCGTTCCCCATGTTACGTATATGGAAACCGCATATCGCTAATTTTAGTGTGAAAACCGTTCTATAGATTGTTACGAAAAACTAGGATATGATGGAAGGATATTTCAGGAATGCTAGTATAAAAAGTCCGATTAATATACCGTTTAGTTTCGCTGGTACAACAATAATAGTCACTCGATCCGCACTAACTTTTAGCGTGGAAAGAGTAGCCGGGAGCGAGTGCGCGCGCGTCGGTATACAGAGCGCGAGAGAGAGCGGTCCCCTGTGCGAGCCGGCTAATCAAAGTGTCGAGATTGTACACGAATGCAAATATATCCCCAAATTATTAAGATTGGGTATATGAAACACGTACTCTCTAAATTTGAATCAGTGACACTCACTACGAATCAGTGTACACTCACTGATTCGCAGTGAGTGTCACTGGTTCAAATTTAGAGAGCAATGAGTATCAGTTCAGTACTCCACTGATCAACAAAAATTACTCCATATACTCAAATTTTTTATTTATTTTTTTTAACCAAAAGTTATAGGTTAGGCAACCTATGTACCAAATATACTTACACTGTTCCTCCCACGCCAACAGAACTACGCCAATATCGTTCGGTGTCGGACCGATAGAATAGAGGTGTAATTGGGTAAAACAAAATACGTGACGTGTGTAACGCCCAGGAAGTAAGAGGGAAGGAGACGACACCGTGTTCTTCTTCTTCTTCTTCTTTACTTTTTTGGCCACTGGTTGGTTAACCATATAGCCACTATCGTTCCTTTGGTAGATTCTTTGGTTTGGATAGGTTGGCTTCTTGGGTTGGCGCCCACAGCCACTATCGTTTCCTCTAGTTTACGTCACTCATTTGGTAGCACTGGGCACGTTTAATGATTTGAGCATAGGGATATTCTGGTGTGTGTCCTGTATCGTTTGTACTATGGAGACTAGAGGGAAGGAGACCGAGCTTGGTCTGCCCCACTCCTGCAGAAACGTCCACGTCTTCTGCGCTCGAAATATGATATATATATTGTATATATAGCTATACTCCGTGCTAAGAATTAGGATCGACGCGCCCCTGGCGGAGGTGGATGGAGCTTCGTGTGCCAAACATTATGATACAAACTTTGGCAACTCAGGCTGCCGGCAGAGGCGCCTCGGACGACGAATATTAATATACCGAGCCTTTCTGAGGAAGCGAAACAGACCCTCTCTCTCCCTCGCCCAGGTATGCCTAGCGCAGGCCTTTGGAGGGGGAAGGGTTTGTTTCGCTTCCTCAGAAAGGCTCAGTATATACCGTGACATTTCGTGGAAGGCGTACGCTTCGGGGGTGCCACCTGAAACTCGCTCGGCAGAAGTCCCTAGCCCTAAGTTGGTATCCCTAGCGTTCGGTGTTCGACGTGGTTCGACCATACCCTGTTCAAGCTAATAACCTCATGCGGTTCAAACTCGAGAATAGCGCGCGTAAAATTTGAAGGATAAACGCATTTTGTTAGACGGAACGAAACGGAAGGACAAGAACAACGAATTCTGCTCGTGCAGGAATTATTTTGCGAATATTAACCAACAATCTAATTTTGATATTAGGCGCTCTATTAAAAAAAAATAGTGAATGGTAATAATGTTTGTTGCCTCGTCGTGCTTGACGATACAATCAGCCGCGGCGAAGCAGGTCTCCAGATTCAGGTTCCTCAATAAGCCTCGACGATACAATCAAGGCGCAGCGGAGCAGGTCACCGGAGTCAAGTCCCTCGATAAGCCTCGACGATACAATCAAGGCGCAGCGGAGCAGGTCTCCGGAGTCAAGTCCCTCGATAAGCCTCGACGACACAATCAAGGCGCAGCGGAGCAGGTCTCCGGAGTCAAGTTCCTCAATAAACCTCGACGATACAATCAAAGCGCAGCGGAGCAGGTCTCCGGAGTCAAGTCCCTCGATGAGCCTCGACGATACAAAAACATCTGGGAAATTGCTTGATTCATAATAAATTGATCATTCAAACCTGACATTACCTAATAAAATTTGTTGATCAATTGACTAAATTAATTTCCTTGAATAGAGCGCCTAATATCAAAATTACATTGTTGGTTAATATTCGCATAATGATTCCTGCACGAGCAGAATTCGTTGTTCTTGTTCTTCCGTGCCGCTCCGTTTAACAAAATGCGTTTAACCTTCAAATCTTACGCGCGCTATTCTCGAGTTTGAACCGCATGAGGTTATTAGCTTGAACAGGGTATGGTCGAACCACGTCGAACACCGAACGCTAGGGATGCCAACTTAGGGCTAGGGACTTTTGCCGAGCAAGTTTCAGGTGGCACCCCCGAAGCGTACGCCTTCCACGAAATGGCACGGTATGTTTTAAAGCGCGGAAAGTGGTAGCGCTCCTTCATACACGGAGCTCGGTCTCCTTCCCTCTAGTCTCCATAGTTTGTACACTATTTATTATTTTATTTTGTTTGTTTATAATTATTGTTATTATTATTTTCCCTTTCTTAACTGTCTAATATTAATTACACATTTAGTTATCTGGCTTATTTGATTTACTGATTTATTTGTTAGAGTACTTATTTCCTTTCCCTATTTATTCAATTATTCTTGTATCTCTATATATAATATATGTATATTATTATATTTGTATTTTTTTTTTTTTTCAACTATTTATTTATTTTCCATTTCCTGGGATGGGGGTTACACGGGATTGATAAGGGAACAATTATGGAGCTTATTCTGGCTGGTATTGGTATGGTATTTGAGACGTCACATGGGGCTGATGATGACACGAGTACACATGGATCTGAAACATATTGGGATGGCTTATTGTTAGTGATTATAACTGCATATTCGATTTTGCTATGAAGGCCATACAGCTGGCAAGTATCTTAGGGTTTGTAACATAGGTCATCAGGTTTTGGATGCTGTAGGGGGGATAGAGGCCGTTTTGAATGAGATTTAGGGTGAGGGTTGTTCTACTAGCTTCATTTTCCGGACAGGCCCAGAACTTGTGGTTTAGGTCTCCGTTCTCCTCTCCACAGTGTAACGTCCCAACCGTTGTTCACAAAAGACCCCAGGAATTACTCCCTAGAGTTTTAATGTTACTAGTGGCTAGTCCTACAGATCAGTAGTTCAGGGTGCTCAAATACCGATAAAGTATTGAAATACACTGAATTGGGGTTGATTTCTACGTTATCGTCCGTGGATATGTTACAGTCTGGGTATTTATTAAAGGATTATTAAAGGATTAATTAATATGTGTGTTACCTTGTTCTCGTATGGATGGTCGGCGTTGACGGGGTGATACAGCGGTTGCGGCTGCTAGGCTCCGGATCTCAGCAAGGGTTTTAGAGGGTTCTCTCGAATTAAAGTTACTCGAAGTTGGTTTTGAGATTGTATTTATTAAATAATTACTTGAACTGCTTACAATAATGAAAACTCGACTCGACGTATATGTGTTTACGCTGTATATAACAATACAAGATATTACGAGGTGTTATGAGAATAATGAGAGAGTTTATGAGAATATGAGATTGTGAGATGCTGCTCCTGCTTGTTCACGGTTTATATAGGCCATTTTGAGGCGTTTCAAGTGGGAGTAGATGAACGTGATTGGTCCACGTTGGTGCGATAACGAAGACGAGCTGTCACCCTCCGCGACCCCGTCTTTCCTGTCGCTCAACTCCCCTTATTCTTGGTATCTAGCATAGCTGTGGATCCCTAGCGCATTCCTGAGTTTTCTACTCGTTTCCTGTATGGCCTCATTCGCCGGGTTCATACACGTGTCAAATGATTCATACATTTATTAAATGATCACTATAATAGGGATATAATATATATATATATATATATATATGTATATGAATATATATGTCCAATGATTATTCAACTGTCCAGTATTGTTTTGGTATGGATCTGAATATAATTAAATGTGGTTGCAACGTTTTATATACGTGCATATATATATATAGGTATATGTATATGCATGTATCTGTGTGTACATAGAGGAATCTGGACGGTTGATTAATACTTAATTAGAAATTGGTTGATTATAATTATGCGTGGGTTTACTAATTTATACGGCTACGTGGGTTATTATAATCGGTCGGTATTTACGGATGCATATATGCGTGTATATGAAATATAGCTGATTACTTATTTGTAGCCATTTATTAATTACTTCATCAATTTATGTAGGTACCTTTGAGCGCGTTGCTGATTAGCATATATGTATATGCATCCGTATATTCTATTGATTAGGCTTATTGATCATGTTTAGGCGTTTTTTCCTATGGTATGTCTGCGCATTCCATGCTGAAGTATTTATGACCCTTGCACGTGGTTGTTTGAACGTCCCTGTTTTTTTCTTTCTTCGAGGCTTATCTGTGAGTGTCTCCGGCGCGGGGCATCGGCCTCCTGTCAATCAATCCGTAGCCGTATACGTGTTGTTCTATTGTTATAGTGTTTCTATATGAATTTATATTAACAAAATGTAACAGTCGTAATTAGAATTATAGTTACGTTATGCTTTTTAATTAGCTATCCATTTGAAGGATATCGTTACTATAGAGATATGATAGTATCTCATAATTGTATTTCCCTTTGTCCCATAATATGTATATGCTGTATATATTTATATAATAATGATAGTAATAATATATATGTTTTCATCATAAAGTATTAATTTTATAAGGTAAGAATGATCATTATAATCGTGTTCATTTATCAGCAGAGGTAGGCGGGTTCGTCTCGTATATAGAGCCGGTTTAATCTAAGTTCCTTGTATAGGGGATTCTAGTTAGTCGTTAGAAGACTGGACAAGTTACTAGATTTCAAGTTTCTCATCATGGATTCTCCTAGTTCGTGGTGATATAGTGACTTCTAGTAATTCTTCATGAGGATGTGGTTTGTGGTCCGGTTAGATGTTACAACAGTCGCACCTCTTGGATTCGAGCGACACCGTGCTCCGAAGAACCAAAGCGGGCCAGATTTCAGCGCAGAGTTCGTTAGTACAACGTTTTGCCGCTCTGAGCGCAGTTGATGTTCGGTCGTTCAGATATTATGATTATTGAGTATGACAGCTGATGCTATGGAGACTAGAGGGAAGGAGACCGAGCTCCGTGTATCAAGGA
This sequence comes from Euura lappo, assembly GCA_018257835.1. Lineage (NCBI taxonomy): Eukaryota > Metazoa > Arthropoda > Insecta > Hymenoptera > Tenthredinidae > Euura > Euura lappo. The sequence goes on along the minus strand of JAEUYN010000441.1, from coordinate 49,104 downwards.
GCGGTACCACTTTCCGCGCTTTAAAACATATATATATTAATATTCGTCGTCCGAGGCGCCTCTGCCGGCAGCCTGAGTTGCCAAAGTTTGTATCATAATGTTTGGCACACGAAGCTCCATCCACCTCCGCCAGGGGCGCGTCGATAGCAAAATCCTAATTCTTAGCACGGAGTATAGCTATATATGGGGCTGTCCAGGTCAATTCACCTAGCCTCCAGACCACAACTTTTTTGATTTGCTTCGTAATTTTTTCTATTGTTGCCCTTGCTCTAAAACATTTTTCTGAATTTTTTCAGATTTTTAAAAAATACCCTTTGTGAGTTATGATTTTTTTTCGACCAAAAAGAAGGACCATTTTTAAAAATCTGAAAAAATTCACAAAAATCCTCTGACTGACGTAGAACAGTCTCCCATTTGCGAGAATGTGGAACAAATTTTTTATATATTTTTTAAATATTTTTGTACGAATTGATTGGATTTTTTCTTTTTTTTTTTTTAAGTAAACACTACACCCACGACTTTTATCCTTTCTAGATCTGCCAGCACTATTTTCGAATTATACGAATGGGAAGAAATTGGTATTCAACTGCTCAGTTACTAGAACAATTATTACGATCCAGTATTCATTTTGCTCCAAGGATAAAATGTGGAAAAAATTGGTCGTTTCAGCTCGTGTTCATCGTTTCTGTGATATACACTTTGAAGCAAACAATTTTTTCCACATTTTATGTTTAGAGCAAAATGAATACTGGATCGAACTAATTGTTCTAGTAACTGACCAGTTGAATACCAATGTCTTCCCATTCGTATAATTCGAAAATAGTGCTGGCAGATCCAGAAAGGATAAATTTCGTGGGGGTAGCGTTTACTTGAAAAAAAAATTTAAAAAAAATCAATCAATTCGTAACAAAAAATATTTAAAAAATTCGTTCCACATTCTCGCAAATGGGAGACTGTTCTACGTCAGTCTGAGGATTTTTCTGAATTTTTTCAGATTTTTAAAAATGGTCCTTCTTTTTGGTCGAAAAAAAATCATAACTCACAAAGGGTATTTTTTAAAAATCTGAAAAAATTCAGAAAAATGTTTTAGAGCAAGGGCAACAATAGAAAAAATTACGAAGCAAATCAAAAAAGTTGTGGTCTGGAGACTAGGTGAATTGACGTGGACAGCCCCATATACTATATATGGGGGATTCCAGGTCAAATCGACCGGCTGATTTCCCTGACCCCTTTCGATCTGTTTGCCCTTTTACACAGTGAAAGTACACGTTGAAAGGATCGACTGTGAATTTTGTCAGATTTTTCTGACCAAGTATTTTTTCACTACAGCTGGTCAAATAATCAGCTTTTAGCGTTTTTTTGATTTTTCAAGCCAACATAGCTTGAAATCCAGATGAGCAATGAAAAAAGTTCTCATACAAAAGTTTCGCGTCTTTCTTTGAAATTTCTGAAAATAATTTTTTGCAATTTTTTGTGCCTCGCGAAACTGTAGTTTTGGTTAAAAATCTTCGAAAATCTTCAGTAACAAAAAAGTGCCCTGATCGAATTGGCTGAAATTTTTACACAGCATGTCTTTTTCAATGCCAAAGGTTGTCTGGAAATTTCAAAGTGGGCTAAGCAGTGGTTCAAAAGATACATCAACAAATATTCGCAAGGTGGCGATAATTCGGCGATTATGAGGTCGCCAAAAAGTTTTTTCGGCCGCAGTTCAAAAATTCAAGGGCGATCACCAGTAGGTAGACAAGAATAATGAATTTTAATGTTGAATTTTCGAATCGTGGCCAAAAAACTTTTTTGCGACCTCATAATCGCCGAATTCTTGCCACTGTGCGAATATTTGTTGATGTATCTTTTGAATCACTGCTCGGCCCACTTTGAAATTTTCAGACAACCTTTGGCATTGTGAAAGACGGGCTGTGCATAAATTTCAGCCAATTCGATCAGGGCACTTTTGAGTTATGAATGATTTCCACTCATTTTGTATTAAAACTACACTTGAACGGGGTATTAAAAATCTGATGAAAATACTCTCGAAAAGTTCACAAAAAGCCTCAAAATTTTGGTATTGGAACTTTTTTCATACATTGTTGACGTTTTGAGCTATGTAGGCGTGAAAAATAAAAAAAAATTGAAAATAAATTTATTCGATTATTTTTCGTGATAGAGTGATGAGTCAAAAAAATCTGAAAAAATCACAGTTCATCCTTTCAACATGTAGTTCGACTGTGCAAAAGGACAAGAAGATCGAAAGGGGTCAGGGAAAAAATCCCGTTTTTTCGGTCGATTTGACGTGGAATCCCCCATATATATCATATTTCGAGCGTAGAAGACGTGGACGTTTCTGCAGGAGTGGGGCAGACCAAGCTCGGTCTCCTTCCCTCTAGTCTCCATAGCTGATGCCTAACGAAATGGCCGACTGCGCAGCGTCTGCTATATGTGAAAGTTGTTGTCCGCTGTCACATATGTATCACGATTTACATCCCGGTATGAAACACGACATGACCACGCTTTTTTTTACCATGTGGATTTGATTTTTTGATTCAGAAATTCTAGGGAACCGATCTTAGATTTGAGGTTACCGGGTTACTAGTTGACAGTTGTTTGTTTACGTCGTTTACGTCTTACGCAGCCCGGTGTAACGTCCCAACCGGGTTTCACAAAAGACCCTAGAGAATGTTCCCCAGAAGTTAATTGTTACTAGCGATTAAGAGTCACAGATCGATAGTTCAGCTGGTTCCTCAATACCGATGAAGTGTTGAAACACAATGAAAGAGGTCGATTCCTACGCTAGTATCTGTCAGTCGATTAGTCTGGGTAGGACAGTCCGAGGGAAGGAAGGATTATTTATACAGGGTGTCCCAGAATTAACTAGAAAAAATGATAGGACTAATAGAGGGGGTCGAGCTGAGTAAAATAACTCCAAAAACATGTGGTCTGCGGAGCCGCGTTCGCGAGATACGGCCGGTTAAAAAATCTCACCGAGCGCCGGCAAGTAGGCAACCGAGTACACAGGAATCATCGGTTACGGGTCTTGTTGACGACGCGCGCGACGACAAATTTACGAATTTCAAATCATAACACTCTTGGCATTGAATTTTCGCCAAACACAACAACAAGGATGGATGCTGGAAATGAATAACGCTTTCGAATTTAAACTTTAAGGGCATGCTGGACTCAGTATTTCCGTATTTAAAAAATGATGAAGCCCGATATGAACGGGGGGGTGTTTAATGGGTTCCTTAGACGATTTGTAATCAAATTGGTAGCTGCATGAACGTGTATCTCACCAAAATCGAGTAAAATAAGCCTTTTTTGTGTTGCGAAGCGTGAGACCGTCACTTGTTTTCACTCATATCACCGACTACGTATCTCAAAGGTGGAAACGGGCTATGTAGCGAACTCATAAATATAATTCCACTCACATATATCGCAAAACTTGTTCATTTCACTCAACGATGAAGCCTGAGAATTGTTTCCAGAAAAAGACTGAAATTCTCGGTATAAAGCATCCATGTTGGATCGTTTCGCGTTGCGAGTCGGGCCGAGCAGCGCTTGCCAACCTTCGTCTCGCGGTCCTGCGTTTCACGAACCGCCGTTCCTTGTTCAGCGCTATGACAGCTGAGCGGGAATTCAAACGGAAATAATTCGGAATAATAATAGTTATAACAAATGTAAGGTATGTATAAGTCGTAAAAATTTGTAAATTAGTCTAATTGTAAGTAGTAATGTATTCGATGAAGTTATGGAGACGGAAACCATGTAACCCCGAGGGGAACAATAAATAAACATACATAAACATACATAAACATACATAAACATACATAATAATTATAATAACATAATAATTATAATAATGCATTGTTATTATTATCATTATTATTATTATTATTATTATTATTATTATTATTATTACTATTATTATCATTATAATTACTATTATTATCATTATAATTACAATTTCCGAAATAATAATCATAACAATTATTATAATAATAATTATTATTATTATCATTGAAAAAAATTTACTCGAAAGTGGTGTGAATGAAAATGAAAACGTATGCGCCATTTTTTTTTTTTGTACTAACACTGAAATCCTGTGAAACGCACAGAATAATCAAAATTCCGATTCTTTTGAGAGATTTTCAAGTTTCAGCATAAAAAAAACTAGATAAGGCAGAGGTGTAAAGTCGTATACGCCCTTTATTTTTATTTTTTTTTTTTTTTTTATCTTGAAAATGTTGTGAAAATCGGAATTTCAATTCTTCTATGCGTTGCACAGGACAAGAGTATTTGTGAAAAAAATGGCGTACTACGACTATACGACTTTATACCGTTGCCCTGTCAATGTTTTTTTTTTTTTTGAATTTTGAATTTTGAATTTTGAAAATTTCACATAAAGAACTCTGAAATCAGACTTTTTTATGCGTTTCACAGGATTTTAGAGTTTTTGTAGAAAAAGAAAAAAAAATGGCGCATAGTTTTCATTTCCATTTACAAATTTCACCACTTTCGAGTAAATTTTTTGCAATGATAATAATAATAATTATCATATTGTTATTATCATAATAATAATTATTATTATCATAATATTATGATAATAATTGTTATTATTATTATTATTATTATTATCGTCATCATCATCATTATCGTCGTCATCATCATCATCATCATCATCATTATTATTACGGAAAAAATTGAAATTCCGATTTTCACAACATTTTCAAGATAAAAAAAAAATAAAAATAAAGGGCGTATACGACTTTACACCTCTGCCTTATCTAGTTTTTTTTATGCTGAAACTTGAAAATCTCTCAAAAGAATCGGAATTTTGATTATTCTGTGCGTTTCACAGGATTTCAGTGTTAGTACAAAAAAAAAAAAATGGCGCATACGTTTTCATTTTCATTCACACCACTTTCGAGTAAATTTTTTTCAATGATAATAATAATAATTATTATTATAATAATTGTTATGATTATTATTTCGGAAATTGTAATTATAATGATAATAAAATAATAATAATAATAATAGTAATAATAATAATAATAATAATAATAATAATAATAATAATAATAATAATAATAATAATAATAATAATAATAATAATAATAATAATAATAATAATAATAATAACAATGCATTATTATAATTATTATGTATGTTTATGTATGTTTATGTATGTTTATTTAATGTTCCCCTCGGGGTTACATGGTTTCCGTCTCCATAACTTCATCGAATACATTACTACTTACAATTAGACTAATTTACAAATTTTTACAACTTATACATATCTTACATTTGTTATAACTATTATTATTCCGAATTATTTCCGTTTGAATTCCCGCTCAGCTGTCATAGCGCTGAACAAGGAACGGCGGTTCGTGAAACGCAGGACCGCGAGACGAAGGTTGGCAAGCGCTGCTCGGCCCGACTCGCAACGCGAAACGATCCAACATGGATGCTTTATACCGAGAATTTCAGTCTTTTTCTGGAAACAATTCTCAGGCTTCATCGTTGAGTGAAATGAACAAGTTTTGCGATATATGTGAGTGGAATTATATTTATGAGTTCGCTACATAGCCCGTTTCCACCTTTGAGATACGTAGTCGGTGATATGAGTGAAAACAAGTGACGGTCTCACGCTTCGCAACACAAAAAAGGCTTATTTTACTCGATTTTGGTGAGATACACGTTCATGCAGCTACCAATTTGATTACAAATCGTCTAAGGAACCCATTAAACACCCCCCCGTTCATATCGGGCTTCATCATTTTTTAAATACGGAAATACTGAGTCCAGCATGCCCTTAAGACCCGTAACCGATGATTCCTGTGTACTCGGTTGCCTACTTGCCGGCGCTCGGTGAGATTTTTTAACCGGCCGTATCTCGCGAACGCGGCTCCGCAGACCACATGTTTTTGGAGTTATTTTACTCAGCTCGACCCCCTCTATTAGTCCTATCATTTTTTCTAGTTAATTCTGGGACACCCTGTATAGTATTATATGTAAAATATGCTTCTTACCTGGTTCTGGCGAGTAGTCGTAGAATGAAAGGCTGTGGTTGTTCTGGATCAAAGTCGATGATGTTAGCGATAGATCTGCGAGCGGGTTTTCTTCTTGAGGTTTTGATCGATCGGGTTTTATTAGAAAATTGACGCACTGATTTTAGTTCGTTTGAACAGATAGCGTTTATTGAATAAAGTCAGATTTATGAATACAAAAAGAGGCTCGATCGACATGTTTGAGCTATAGGTTTGGCTAATAGAGTAAGTTAATAATTTCGAGTAACGTGGTCTTGTTATTACGAGCAATGGTTTCAGAGTGAAAACTTTGGTACAGGGGACGAGAGCGGTCCCTCAAAATTTTAGATTATATAGGACCTTTTTGGGTCTCATAAGTGGGGAAAGCTAACGGGCCATTGGTTGTCGCCTGAGCGATAAGGTGGCTTGTTTATATTATTCTCACCTAAGGTGTATTATAAACATCTTGGCATCTTGTTTATATTATTCTCACCTAAGGTGTATTATAGACATCTTGGCATACGTATACTTCGATGCGTCATCCTACGTATACTTGTCGATCGAGCTTTATAATTATATTATATTTATTACTATATAGGTTTTAATGATTATTCGATTGTTCGGAAATTGTCAATTTATGTGTGTTTTAATTAAATGGACGTTACAGCGTCCTGCATATGTATATGAGTATATACATATGTACATATATGTATATCTGAACAATCGATTAATGCTTGATTATAAGAGTTGATTATTTTAATAATGTAACGTATAGGGTTTATATGCGTATGTATGGTGGATGCTTATTTCTTTATAGGTAATTGTCGATCATCTTCTAAGGTACCTTGAGTGCGCAGTTGATAATACATGTATATGTGTACACTTGCGTGTATTAATTTATTAATAATATTAATTAGGGTTAACATATATGAGGTGGGTTTGTTTGTTTGTGGATTATCTAACGCGAGCTTGTCGCACGGTCCCTCTTATCTCTGAGGTATTTGGTCGCATTCTTTAGCGGTCTATTTATTTCTAAGAATATTGGTATTATTTTATACTCAAGGTAATAGTAATAATCGTATTTCTCTTTATCCCCATACATGTATAATGTGATATATATGTGTATATATATGTATTAATTATAATGATTATATTCCCTTTTTATTCCCGTATATATGTAAATGTTAATATATAATAATCATATTCCCTTTTTATTCTCATATGTATATAAATGTCAATATATATGTATATATTTAGGATATATATGTGTTTTAATATTTCTTTTTATTCTCATTCATATATATATATATATGTGTCTGTACATATACGTACATGCATGTATTTCTATTACACATATATTCATGTTCTTTTCCGTATATACATAGATATTTCACTACCATCATTACAATGTAACAATATTATAAAATAAGAGGTGTTATATTCGTGTGCTTTCTTTATCGACAGAGGTTGGAAGGCGAGTCTCTATATAGAGCTGGTTCGATATAAGTTCCTTTTATAGGGACTTTTAGTTAGCTTTTAGAAAGGCTGGACAAGTTACTAGATTTCAAGTTTCTCATCATGGATGTCTATATTTTATGGTGACATAGTGACTTTTCATGGGAACTGGTTATGTGGTCCGTTTGGATGTTACACCGGTGACACTATCCAGTTTGACTGATTCCCTTACTGTCGCCAACCGCTACGCGGCGCTGGGAGTAGTGTGCCCTGTCGGTGGGCGTGGTTACAACGGAAAAATTTGATAGACCTCGAAGCCCGTATTTCAATAACCAGATCCCTCCCCAATATCCATTCTCCGTTAAATATTTGTTTTTAATCAAGGTATTAGGACGCTTATACATCAATATTAGACAGTAATTATGGGGGATTCCACGTCAAATCGACCGAAAAAACAAGATTTTTTCCCTGACTCCTTTCGATTTGCTTGTCCTTTTGCACAGTCAAACTGCATGTTGAAAGGATAACTGTGATTTTGCTCAGATTTTTTTCGAGTTTTTCGACTCGTCATTCGATCACAAAAAATCATCGAATAAATTGATTTTCAATTCTTTTTTTACTTTTCGCGCCTACATAGCTCAAAACGTGAACGATGTGTGAAAAAAGTTCCAATACGAAAATTTTGGGGTCTTTTGTGAATTTTTCGAGAGTATTTTCATCAGATTTTCAATACCCCGTTCAAGTGTGGTTTTAATACAAAATGAGTGTAAATCATTCATAACTCAAAAGTGCCCCAATCGAATTGGCTGAAATTTATACACAGCGTGTCTTTTTCAATGCCAAAGGTTGTCTGAAAATTTCAAAGTGGACCGAGCAGTGGTTCAGAAAATGCATCAACAAATATTCGCACAGTGGCGAGAATTCGGCGATTATGAGGTCGCAAAACAGTTTTGTGTTGTGGCCACGATTCGAAAATTCAAGATCAATATTTATTATTCTTGTTTGCATACTCGCGATCGCCCTTGAATTCTTGAACTGCGGCCGAAAAAACTTTTTTGCGACCTCATAATCGCCGAATTCTCGCCACTGTGCAAATATTAGTTGATGTATCTTTTGAACTACTGCTCGCCCCACTATGAAATTTCCAAACAACTTTTGGCATTGAAAACGACACGCTGTGTAAAAATTCCAGCCAATTCGATAAGGGCACTTTTTGTTACTGACGATTTAGAAGATTTTTTTACCAAAACTGCCGTTTTGCGAGGCAAAAAAAATTGCAAAAAATTATTTTCAGAAATTTCAAAGAAAGACGCGAAACTTTTGTATGAAAACTTTTTTCATAGCTCATCTGGATTTCACGCTATGTTGGCTTGCAAAATCGAAAAAACGCTAAAAGCTGATTATTTGACCAGCTGTAGTAGAAAAATACTTGGTCAGAAAAATCTGAAAAAATTCACAGTTGATCCTTTCAACGTGTACTTGCACTGTGTAAAAGGGCAAACAGATCGAAAGGGGTCAGGGAAATCGACCGTTCGATTTGACGCGGAATCCCCCTTATACTATTTATCACCATTATCATTGACAACGTGAATATGAATTTGAAAATCGAAATTAAAAATAATGCTGCAATTCACGTTGGATCAAACTATTGAATGAAAAATAAACCACGTGTTCGTATATTAATAGTCAAACTTTTATTTATTCGCATTTGTGAAGTTATTCGGTGGGTGTTCGAGGTTATGTCGCAACCTTTTGAATCAGCTTTCGAATTTTTTCGACGTAACCACGCCCACCGGCCGGGCACACTACCCCCAGCGCCGCGTATCGGTCGGCGACAGTAAGGGAATCACTGTCTAACATTAGCGGTATAGGGAAGTGTCACCGGGCTGGTCTTACGTATTTCGAACGACCGGAGAACACGTACGCGGCGATTGGCGGGAATCGGTACTACGAACCCTACCCGAAAAGCTGTCCCACTTTTTGCTGGCACGCAGGCTTGAGGCTGCATTCACATGGGCCTGAATTCACCGGATCGGAACGGAATCGGAATCTAGGGAGTTTTCGAAGAGCCAATCAGAGACGTTCCGTTCAATTCGTTCCGAGTGCATTACGAGAATTCGTCATGTTTCGTCGGAACCTAGTGATTTGCTGTACGTGTGTATCGGATCTGTGTGCGAAAACGCAACGAGGACAGTATTGTTGAGTGAAGAATTGAACAATTGAATAAATAAATAATATTCTCGGGGCACTGAGATAGTCTTGTATCTTGAGATTTTTTGTTTCTATTTATCCATATTCCATACATAATGAAATGTATGTAAATAATTGTAAATGCATGTGATAACCAATATTCAAATTGTTAAAGATGTAAATCATGAGCTTGTCAGGAAGGATAGCGGGTTGATGATTCGAGCGTAAATGATCCGACTCGTTCGATTAACGGGAATAATAGTTTTATTATTATAAATTAGACGTGCACAACAGAAATCTCGTCATCGGGTTATTCCCGGAATGATTACAATAAATTATTATTAACGATACGTGGACGTTTCCGTTTATTAGTTTCGCGTATTTCGTACTAATTACTCGTTCGTAGACACGTCTGTCTACTCGCAGTCGCTCTTATACACTGACTCTTTCTTCTCGCTACATTCGCCCTAATCCCTAAGGTTAGCATTCATCCTATTCACATCAAGCGTTCTCACTCATTCGAGGTACCTCTCTCATTCAACTCGTTCATACACAGTCATTCCATACATTCGTTCGCGCTCATACATTCATCGTACATTCGTCGTTAACATTCGGCCATCCTCTCGGTGTGCGTCCTCGCACACTTTCTTATTTTGCTACGAGTCTCGCAGGACTCAATTTCTTAACATTAAACTTTATGAACTATACGTATCAATCTTGATATTTATCACTGTCCGGTCACTTTTATTTTTCTTGGTTTGCTTCACTCGCAACTTAATCGACAGTCGTAACTTGTCGGGTTTCTTTATTTTACAAAGTTCTTATTATCTAAACTTAATAGGTCCTCTACGTGATCACTATTGAATACACTATCTTCCGAGATGATTCCCGCGTCGCTCGTGAGACGTTTCACTTCGATGCGTAGTCGGTCGATCGTTGTCCTCGGAGATCAGGAATATCAATTTATCCGCGATCTTGTGATACTCGACTCGTAGAGCGTCGGTAAACGTGCGTCCGATCAATACGTCAACAGTTTGAGCGTCGTCCGGAACGATTCGTACAATTAGCCATAGGGTTGGTGCAATCAAAAGATATTCAGGGTAACATACTCATCTGCACAGACTCCCTTAGCTCGGTTTCAAATCTCAGTCAGGAAGGAATCACTGCTAAAATGTCAAAGCATGCGGCGGTCATTAGGAGGAAAATTCTGGAGGAACTCCAGGCAAATAGAAGAATTTCTATAGCCTGGATTCCAGCCCACTGTGGAATTAATGGAAATGAGAGAGCGGACTATCTGGCAAAACAAGGTAGTTTAAAAGAAGTTATTGACCTCCATAAAATTCAGTTCCCTGACCTGGACAGAGAATTCAGAATGCAAGCGATAGAAGATACCTCTTCCTTCATTAAACAGTATTCTCTTCCCCCGAACCCCAGGGGATACAGATTCAGCTTATTTGCCGAGGATTTCAAAGACAAACTATGGTTTAAGGGGTCGAATCTCGACAGAAAAAGAATCGGTATTATCGACAGATTACAATCGGGCCACTCTTTGACCAGAGGTCATCTCAAAAGAATGAAGACCGTTACGGAGGATACCTGTGACTGCGGTGAAGATATAGAAACAGTACACCACTTATTCTGGAACTGCCCAAATTATTCACAAGTTAGAAGGGTTATTCAGAGTTACCTGGAAAGTAAAAATATAGAGTTTGAATACCCCTTGGATAGATTAGTGATCCAAGGAGGAGAGGATTTGAGATGGAGAATAGCTTCCTTTTTTATAGGTAATAATATTAAGATATGACTTACTTAGAGTCAAGAAGAAAGCAAGGGGTACAGAACTGTGAGAAAAAAAAAAAAAACCGAGCTGAGTCAGGATTAGTCTATTAGGGAATAGCTAAAATAAAATTAAATATTAAGTAATAATAAGAATGTTTAGAAAAAAAAAAAACCTATATATGTATATACATGTATAAGAATATAAGTAGGAATGGGGAACATACTTATCAATAACAACAAAATAATTTTTGGTTTTTTTTTCCCCTTTTTTTTTAATAATAAATAGTTATAGGGTCACACCCTTCAGGAAATACATTAAATTAGTAAAAGAAAGGTTAGAATAAGGTATTAATTAGTTAAATGTTATTGTAGATTTCTCCTCTTCCCCACCTTGTGTCGTCTTACCTACTAGAAACGAGAGAGAATCACCAAAGGAAGGACCAAGACCCTGGACTTAACAAGATTACCTGCTGAAATCACGAATCAAGTTTCTGGCCAAGATAGATCCTAACCTCAGCAGCTCACCCAAGTCAGCTGTCGCTCCATCTCGCAGCGAAAAACGCAAACAAACTGCATAGGGGAAGGTGGGGCGGAATGGCCAGGTGGGGCTAAACGGCCAACCAAAAAAAAAATGACTTACTCGCATTTTCGCATCAAGGGGGACCGTACGAAACGGTATGCAACGTGACTTCGCTGACAGTCATCAAAAATTTTCAGGGTGGGGCTAAACGGCCACCTAAAAAAAAGTGAGGAAACTGCATTTTCACGTCGAGGCGAGTGAGATAACACTATATGCAACGTGGTTTCACTGAAAACGATGCAAAACCGAAACGGTGGGGCAAAATCGCTCATTCTCTTTCATCCACTCTATAGTTTATGTTAATATTCTGAAGTTTCGATTGATTTTTGATATGTTAGAATACTTTTTTGTTGTTTATTGACCTAGTTGGTTTTCATTATTTTATTTGAGTTTCAGTAATTCGGATAATCCACGTAAATTCTAGTGCACGAAAAAGAAATTACAAAATTAGTTACTCATCAATTAAACGGAAATGCCAGTAAGCAATTTGCCCCATCGTTTCGGTTTTGCATCGTTTTCAGTGAAACCACGTTGCATATAGTGTTATCTCACTCGCCTCGACGTGAAAATGCAGTTTCCTCACTTTTTTTTTTAGGTGGCCGTTTAGCCCCACCCTGAAAATTTGGAGTAGGCGATTTTGCCCCAGCGTTTCGGTTTTGCATCGTTTTCAGTGAAACCACGTTGCATATAGTGTTATCTCACTCGCCTCGACGTGAAAATGCAGTTTCCTCACTTTTTTTTTAGGTGGCCGTTTAGCCCCACCCTGAAAATTTTTGATGACTGTCAGCGAAGTCACGTTGCATACCGTTTCGTACGGTCCCCCTTGATGCGAAAATGCGAGTAAGTCATTTTTTTTTTGGTTGGCCGTTTAGCCCCACCTGGCCATTCCGCCCCACCTTCCCCTACCTCACTGAAAAAACTAAAATACATGGCTAACTCAAACTAACCTGATCAACCTGTAAAATCTGAAAGAACGGGAAGAAAAAAGCACCTGCTAGATACCCAGAGCGAAGGTCTTTTAAATTTCCCCGGATCTACACGGATTAATGTAACACTGAAAAGACAATATAAAAGAGTTTATTTGGAACATGGCGTAAGCCATATCGGATGGTACAAAAAAAAAAAAAAAAGTCTTTCTTCGCTTACCGAGCACTATGCACTTTTATCACAAACTTGTGGCACTTTTCGCACTGCAATCTGTCAGTTGAACCGAACCGGAAGTCCGTGTTGCGATATATGTGAGTGGAATTATATTGACGAGGGTGCTATCTTATTCGTTTTCGCCCTTGTGATGCGTAGTCGGTGATATCAGTGAAAACAAGTGACGGTCTCACGCTTCGCAACACAAAAAAGGCTTATTTTACTCGATTTTTGGTGAGGTACACGTTCATGCAGCTACCAATTTGATGAAAAATCGTCCAAGGAACCCATTAAACACCCCCCCGTTCATATCAGGCTTAATTATTTTTTAAATACGGAAAAGACTGAGTCCAGCATGCTCTTAAAACAATGCAATATATATGCTATGATTCCGTAGCGTAGAAAGTATAATTTCCAATTGTTAGTTGTTAGGGAAGGATTCTGGTTGGAAATGAGACACATATTTATGAGTCAGTGTGCCATAATGAAGTGGCCTTTATATTCAGTATGTTGTGTGGTGGGGGTACAATAGTAAGGTACAGTATTGAGATGTATCCTTTGTACTGGATACCTAACAACAGTCGACAGATTCTTATTCGTTTTTTTTTATCTTAGTTTAAAAGTATGATTTAGTAATGTATAGATGTATTACAGTGAAACGTCATTCATACGAGTAGCACTTCTACGTTTTTCGCGCTTGTCATAACATTTTTATGGTCCCGGGAGTAAATTTGAAAAATTTGGTGTTTCACTTTGACGTAATTCGCACGTATACGTACTTTTTGCTATAAACCTTGGAAAACGTAAAAATGAGGTTTCACAGTGTATGGAAATTTCCCAAATCTACCGCACTCATATTGAGACTTCTCCTGATGGCACAAGTTCGAAATCCGTTCTCTTATCATCAGTGATTATTGCTGCGGTGGCTTTATTCATACGGAGAATGATTGCATAGCCACAGACCCCGACGCAGAGAACGGCTAATAAAATGTAGAGTTTTATGTCCGTGCACGAATAAGGGCTGTACGCGTATGCCAATACTGATCCGGTCGCCTCCCACAACCGGAAGTTTGAATAAGCCGCCTCTTCTTTGCCGGGAAAAAGGATGCCACTTAAAGCTGCAGGAAAAACGTTTATTTTATAAGGCTGGTAATATCTCACAAATTGCTGAAGACTTGCAGCGTCTGACGCAACGATACATTCTGAACCGGTGAGAGGGCATGTACTATAACCATACTTCTATTTCTGTATTTTATTCTTGAATTTTAAATTAGGGCCACTTGAGCAAGCGTCAAATCTATACTTATTACTATACTTTTCTCGGTTATCAATTAATCGTGATATAGATATGAATAACCACCGGTTTGGCACTCAGACCCGTGGATAGTAATTCATGGAAAATAGGTATGGTTGGGACTTGGGAATAAGCGGTGGAAGCAAACGAGCCAGTTTGAAACTTAATATAAAATTTGGAAGTGAAGTGATTATATACAGTGACTCGGAATGAAATGGAGGTTTAAGTTTCGGATTCTGGTGGCTAGTATTATTTCCTATGAGAGGTAGGGTTTACTGGAGTCTTTTAGAGGGTAGGTTGACCCGGAATCCAGGAAGATGTTCGAGTGCAAGCACGGCCATCCGTACTCCCTTTTATATGCTCGACGCGGACCATGAAGGGTCCTCGTCTCATTGTCTCATGATGTCATACCGCGGTGTGTACGCAGCGCCGCTGTGTCCACGCCGCGGCATATTGCGGAACTTCGTCATTTCCAATTTTTCTTTTATTCAACAACTCTATCAACATTTTACAATTTATGTTACTCAGTTACTACACAACTTTCCTCATTTTGTTCTATTATTTTCATCGTTATAGATCTTCTTGATACTATGGTTTTTATTCATTATTCCGATTTCTTTAAATTCGGATGTCGTGAGTATATCTAGCACCATAGAAGCTGGCCAGCGAGCTATGTTTCGTACAGAGATCGGCAAAAATGATAATTCCAGCAACATTTTGAGTATGTACAACCAATTGCTTTGGAACTTGCAAATAGAATTGAAAATATTTTTCTAATTAATGCTGGTTGAGCGTACAAATATTTATGAACTAATAATAATACTTAAACCTGTGACGTATAATTCAACAATTCATTGAGAAAGAGTTGCAGGAGAATTAGAATCATTGGAAACAATAGCGTCAAACAGATTCAAATTCAAACAGAGGAAATCACATGACCTGTAGGCACCGACATTTAAGCAATAGAACTAGAGAGCACACACACAGTTAACTTCACCACCTCAATTGATTTGAACGTCACTTTGACGACAACACACTACACTTCTAATATTGTTTAACAATTACACGTAAATTCACCTAATATTATTATAAAACATAAGGAAAGTTTCCTGTCAGAAAGACGAACACACTTGTACATATTACACAGACAAACACTTACACAATAAAAGGGGATTATCACCTATGAAAATGAACGGAAATCTTGTAAATAGTATTCATGCGCGACCAACGCAAAAACTAAGGAGTTCTAGGGCTCGTCCCCACTCCAAAATTTCAGTTAAATGTGCCTACGCAGCACGAAAAGTAGCATGAAAACCGAGCTACAAGTTAAATCGTGGAGCTCGGAGAATCACTTCGGTCCGGCCTGACAAGCCTGTCAGACGTGTCGATTTTGAGTAGTAACATCGGTCAGTCCCTTTGGACGCATTGGTACGTATCTGCAGGATCACTGTGCAGAATACGAATTTAATATCAATTAAAATACTTAGAAAATTTTCACTAGTCTTCCATTTCAGACTACGGTCTTTAAATTATAAGCATTGCTTAAAAGTTACTAAATATTACTTCAAATATCATTAACAATAGAATCATAGGGATTCTGAAATTTTGAATCCAGAGAAAGTACGCGAATATTCGTTTCAATTTCACCAGAAATGTTCACTATCAATATTAAATCTGTTTTAACCTAATTATTTCAACACCTGCACACACAACATCACACCACACACATCCTCAAACGATTTTTCCAATCCGATGTCATCCTATCTCAATTGGCTAGTCCTCAGATAGATTGCTACTAGTAGAAACCCCCTGGACTTCGGAAAAGGGACTAAACGAACGTAGCTAGTACATCGATTCTGAGTCCTCTCGAGTAGAACAGGTAGAAAATTCCATCCTGGCAATAAGAAATTATTGCATTGCACAAATTTTCTCAGCTTAGGTGGCTTATGTCGATTTAGTTTATCCTTATAGAAGCCCTGATGAGTCTCATACACAGATAAAAAAAAAATTGATTAAAAAAATGCGAGTGCTATCAAAGTAAGAATTTCAGGAATAGTTATAAATGGTCAAATCTCCGGTGATAGTCGTGAGACTCGTGTAATATCAGTTTAATCTGAGTGATCGTGACACCCCATGACAGGATCACAGTGAGGATTAACGTTATAAACCATTATCAATTTGTTATATTTCGAAAATCTGTCATTTGAATTATCCAATCTGAAATCCTATGGTGAGCGATCAATTGCTCACGTTAAATCTCTGATTTTTGTACATCTGAAATTAATCACTCAGGTAAAAGTAACCATACATTTTTCGAAAAATGGTCAATTTATGAAGAATAATTTTCTAATTAGGGAGCGTTCAAATATTACGTAACGTTTTTTTAGCCGATTTTGACCCCCCCCCCTCCCCCCTTCGTAACAAATCGTAACACGAGTCTACCCCCCCCCCATGTTACGTAACATTATCCCAGCCATATTAATCTACAAATTTGTCATATATAGAATTAATTTTTTTAATGTCTAATAGTAAATTTCGGTATTCCAGAAAGGTTCAACATTTTTGTCTCGTTTTTAGTGTTCAATTAAAGTTACGTAACAGGCAACTGACGCCCCCCTCCCCCCACGTAACATTACCGTAACACTGGCTGACCCCCACCCCCCTTATTAATGTTACGTAATATTTGAACGCTCCCTTATTCAAAGAATTAGAAATGCGAATAGCTAAATTGCTCATTTGCGTAGAAATGATGTGATTAGTGAAGGATGAACGACGAATTATTCAAAAATTGGTGGTCAACTGATACGAAAATAGTCAAGTTCATGAGGATATGACCGAAAGAATTTCCCGACGAATCTTTTTGATTAGAGATCATGAATATGCTGCATACGACCCTCTGATTTATCTGTTCTATGAAATCATTACGCGTGTCTAATCGCAGAAGGTCGTAAGTGCCATTATACGACCGTTTGGAAGTTTCAGAGCCAAAACGTCGCATAATTTTTTTTATATTTATCTATGCGAAGAACCTTAAAATTGGAAATTTGTCAATTTAAGATCAGATCGTCGTAAGTCCTGGCGTATACGCCCTTCTGAACCTGATTCAAAGAAAATAATCCGGCTCACTAATTCCAGAAGGCCGTAAGCGACACTATACGACTTTCTGCCTTTAGTGGTAGTAAAATTTAGAACAAAAAAATTTAAAATACGAAATTCAACAATTATAGGCAGTAGGTAGTAATCACCGTTGAAAAAAATCACTATTTTCGGAAATAAAATGCAGAAATTAAAAAACAATGGCGATTACGAGCTTCTGGCTTTACATTGAGATGTTTTTTTTATCGAATTTTTCGAAACTTGGGTTTTTTTCGAATTATTTACGCGTTTCACGAGTTTTTCCGGCTATTTCAGGAAAAATGCAAAACTTAAAAAATAATGGCGATTACGACCTTCCGGCTTTACGTTCAGATTTTTTTTTTATTGAATATTTCGAAACTTCGGGTTTTTCCAGTTATCAACGCGTTTCGCAAGTTTTGACGACTATCCGAAAAAATTGGCGAAAAAAATAAAAAATATGGTGATTACGATCTTCTGCCTTTATCTTTTTCCCTTTTTCAATTACAATCAATCATGGAAGAAGGGCGTATTCGCCAACATCCGACCTCATGCTTTTCAAGTTTCAATCTTGTATTTTGGATTTATTCACACGTTTTGATTATTCTCGAGGCGAATAGCGTGAGAAAAAATGTATACGACCTTATGGCACCAAAATCGGATTTTTGGTGCTTACGACCTTCTGCCATTAGACACGCGATTAAATTTCATGGTGTGGGGTCGGTATCATTTGGTGTTAGAAAAAAGTTTTCGGGTAAATGGTTCACGATGAACGCAATACTGTCGAAGAAATATAATAAAACCACATAAATGTTTCGAATTCGGTATCTACTCTACTGAACCATCACAAGAAACCAATATGTTATTGGTTAACGTATAGTACTGAAATGAACTTGTGACAATACTACGAATCACTTTTCGGAATGACTGATGCATGAAATACAGTGTACTGAGGCACGGGTGTAGGTACATAAAATTCTTCAACAATGTTACGTGACTTACTACTAATTTTTTTTTTTTTTTAAGTGGAGGCTCTACTCGATTATGACCGACTTACCGATATAAGTGGGCGTGTCGCTTATTTCGATGAAAATTGAAGTCTACGGGCCTAAATCGCAAAAAAGGGCTCTGTCGCGGATCGCTACGTGCAATTCCGAATCTAGATATGTCAAAACCTTTTTGTTTTGTGCGGAAACAAAGTGATGGCATTGTTATTACGAAAATGTGTCAATTGGCGTCGTCGCCCAACTGACACATTTTCGTAATAACAATGCCATCACTTTGTTTCCGCACAAAACAAAAAGGTTTTGACATATCTAGATTCGGAATTGCACGTAGCGATCCGCGACAGAGCCCTTTTTTGAGATTTAGGCCCGTAGACTTCAATTTTCATCGAAATAAGCGACACGCCCACTTATGTCGGTAAGTCGGTCATAATCGAGTAGAGCAGGCCCTTGTTCATTTTCTGAAAAATTAGCATTTTAATCGACACCGATTGCTTATTGGTTTGAAAATTAGTAGTTTATTTGTGACTGATTACCCATTTTCTGAAAGTTAGAAATTTATTTCCGACTAATTGTCAATTGTTCCAATACATCAATTCTGTGCTGAGATATTATTGATTCGTTTAAAATGTCAAAATAATCACATAGTCATCATGATTTTCTAAAAATTGAAAATTCATGGGAAAGTAATTGAAATATACTTGTGAATTATTATCCACGTGAGCGGTAACTTTTAATTTTTGAGAAAATTGATAAATGAAAAATGAAAATGATTTTTTTGCCGATTTTTGGTTTCGTATGGTGTTGTGGTGTATCCCCACAGGTTCTACATCAGTGTGTGTGTGTGTGTGTTGTTTTGATTTTCAGTATACCATAGTGCTCTGCTGCTATGTTCCCTCGATCTTGATCTTACACGGTTAGAAATAAAATGTCAGAGCAGGTCCACCCAAAATTTTATGTTTACTTTGACACTTTTTATTGTTCAAGTGAATACAAAAAATGTCAGAACAACACATTTGATGTTAAAATGACATACATTTGTGTTATATCGACTAATAAATGTGTAAATATAACACAAATGTAGAGTGGACCTGCTGGGACATTTTTTCTAGTTAAATTTTTCCAACAGTGTATGAAGCGAGAACTTCTATTCATTTCCTTGTAAAGGATGAACCAGGAACTTGATCCATTGATTACCCTGGCGAGTATAGAGCGTGCAAGAAGATGTTCAAGAGGTGTTCGAGATATGTCTGCACGCTTCATTAAATGTCTTGTCACGGCTGAAAACACTTCGAGCCGTGACCAGTTTGGCACACTGGATGGAAACTTTTGCTTCTCAGCTTGTGCACACTCGGTTCACATTTTGTGACAGTTGAGGCAGTGAACATTCCGGCCAAGTTCCCGACACACCAAGTTACAGTACCGGTGGTCGCCGCGCGGTGGTGTTGTTTCCCGCAGCCAGGTGTTCACGGTGCTAAGGTTATATCCGGGCGCGGCACCGTGGACACGTCACTTGATCCCGAACTACGGTCCGACTCACTTGAGGGACGTTGGCTACAATCGCGGCAGCTAGCGCGTACAGGCTCCTACTATATTTAGTTTATCTAAAATTTCATTGAAGATCCTCTTTGAATCATTTTGAATAAAAAAGAAGGATCTATTTCGTGACGAAGGCCAATTTTCGAATTTCGTTTCTAATTTCCCCCAGAACGCTGTCAAAAGTAGGTATATTTTGCGACGTGCTACAACGGAGACTAGACACTTATCCAAAATTCCCGGAAGGTCATGACATAAATACATCCCTTACTTTCAATTTGAGACCAAAACCAACAAAATCGTACATACCGTGAGTTTCTTGCTTTGCGGGCCACTCGGTGTGCCTGAAACAGGCAACCGTACGTACGGCACGTCCTAATTCTTACGGGACGTACGTACGGTTGCCTGCTTTAGGTGCACCGAGTGGCCCGCATAGCGAGAAACTCACGGTAGACTAGCGAGAAAAATTGTATGAGCCGGAACACAAAATCGCGATTTTTCTCAGATTCGTCCCTCCCTATAGCGCCATATCCCTACTCCATTGTAGCGAGCTGCGGAAGACAGAGATAGTTTCAGTTGTTACCGGACCTCCTTGTCTAATCGAAGGCGACTAACTCGCATGACAACATTGACCGTCAGCGCAGAAGCTTGCCTGTCGATGTTTGTAGCTCAGAACGTACATATGCGTGTGACGAGTGTGTCAGTAGCAACTGAAACTATCTCTCTCTTGCAAGTTCTCGACACCCCCACTACCTCAGACAGCGTTCCAGTATATATTATAGAGTTTAGTGATTCCCCCTCGCTAGCTCACTAGGCAATGTCCTGGTATTACTACGGTATAACGTTAATCCTCACTGTGATCCGTGTTCATTAAATTGCACGATCACTCCGATTAAACTAATATTAAACGAGTTTCACTACTATCACTTATCATTTTAACCGTTTATCAATAATCCTGAAATTCTTCTTTGATAGCACTCGTACTAGTGGAAATTTTAGTTATTATTGAGCAAAGATTCTCTCAGGGCTTCAATAAGGTATCTAGATCAATTAACACCTGCTCTCGTGGTTTTTGTGCAATGAGGTAACGAATTACCTCAAGGAAAGGAGTTTCTACCTGAGCTAATAACGAGAGGACTCAGTGTCGAAAATACTGCTTTGGTGCTTCCCTTTCTCGAAAGTCCGGGCGTTACTACTAACAGCACTCTTCACTGAGGACTAAACCAGTATTAATGGATAATTCAGGATAGGAACAATTAACTGTGGAGTGTATGTTGTGTAAAGGTGAATGATTAGCAGTTAGACAGATTTATATTGATAGCGAGGATGATGCGTCAAGCAAAAGAACAGAAAGTAAAAGAAATGACACGTTTGATGAAACTTATTGTGATTTATATAACCACAATAATAAAAAATTTTAACAAGAAATGTTAGTATTTAAAGTTTAAATGATAATAATTGAATCTTTTCCGTTTATTGGAAGGCTGTCGCCTTAAATGAATTCTTCAAAATTTTTCTAAGTCAGAAAATGAATTTAAATTCGCAATTCATGGAGAGCTCCCATGAATTACGTACCAATGAGACCCAAAGGCCGGACCGAAGTGAATACTTGAAAAATCGGCACGACTGATTCGAGGATCGAGCCGGACCGAAGTGACTCTACTCGTGTTCTGATTTACCATTACGGCTCGGTTTTCGCACTATTTCTCGATGCGCGTAGTTACATTTCTTCAAATTTTAGGAGAGGGGACTGACCCACGAACTCCTCAACTTCCCTACTTGTCGCGTATTGATACTGTTTATAGATTTCTGTTCTTTTCTATCTGTGTTAATCCCCTTTTATTGTAAGTGTAACATGTATGGTTTTGTTGAGCGGGTATACAGGCAATATCCTTAAATCTATTTATGTGTATGTGTAAAACAAAATTTTGTGTGTGTAACTGTTGTCGCCAGAGTGGCGATGTTCGATGTGTCTGTTTGTCTTCTAACGCTTGTGTATGTGTGTGTGTATGGGGGTATTGATTCTAATTTCTAATACTGATTTTTATTTGAATTCTCTAATTTCAATTTCAAATGTAATATATGAAGAATTGAGTTGTTGAATACGTTACAACGGTAAACTTCGCTGCGAATACCTGTTGGAGAAAAAAAAGTACTACGGTAAACTCGATACCGCATAATCTAGCTCAAATTTTGTTCACTTTCATTCTGGATAATGATAGATCTAGCTACAAATTTTTCACACAATTATCTCATACATTAACGAGAAAATCACGCGGTTGAAATCAGCACTCATAATACGTATTACAATACCAGGCCAATAAAACGCGCATCTGTTTTTTTTATTGCATTTGACTCGTCTGCGCTAATCCCATGAAAAATTGATATCTAGAAAAGAAAAAGTTTTAGAAATTTATTTTCATAAAATTAGGAAATTTTGACTCATAAGATTCATTGATAGACATGCGAAAAGTCCGATATTTATGACGAAATCTCTCGTGCGACGGTTAAGAAGGGAGCGTGACGGCAATATTGCAGCCTGAGAATGTGTCTGCTGTATACCGGGAGTAACCCTGTATACCGGTCACTCGGTTTAGCAGAAATGGCGGCGGCGTGAGCGTAGACAGCCAGTGGTTCTCGGTGTTCGGACCCGCACAGAGAGGGATTCCAGCCATGCCTCGTTCAAGCTAACTTGGTTTTTGTTTCAACCCGCCGAAACGCGCGATTCAAATTTTGTGGTTAGATTGAGGTTAAGTGCAATTGATTACATTTCCATTATAAATTACAATAGTAATTTACAACAATAATAAATTACAATTGTAATTGCAACAATAATAAATTACAATTGTCAGTTATTATTGTTATAATTGCCAATCAAAATTCTTATAACAACAATAATAAATTACATTTATAACAATAATGAATTACAATTGTATTTTGTAATACGAATTCGCTCAACACTGGTCCAGAGTATTATAGGAAATGTTCTGATGTTTATGAACCATCAAAAATGATCAATGAGAGTGATTGCTTTCGCCTTGGTCCTACCAAGAGTGAATTCTCTGGCGACGCCTTGGGTCCACCGAGACTAGATCCTTTGCCTTGGTTCTACCGAGAGTGAATTCTTTGGCGGCGCTTCGGGTCCACCGAGACTAGATCCTTCGCCTTGAGTTTACCGAGAGTGAATTTCAATTCTCTGGCAACGCCTTGGGTCCACCGAGACTAGATCGTTCGCCTTGAGTCTACCGAGAGTGAATTCTCTGGCGACGCCTTGGGTCCACCGAGACTAGATCCTTCGCCTTGAGTCTCCGGAGAGTGAGTTCTCTGACGACGCGTTGGGTCTTCGGAGACTAGATTCTTCGCCTTAGGTCTACGGAGGCTAGATTCTTCGACTCAAGCCGACGGAGGGTGACTTCTTCTTTGACGGAGACTAGATTCTTCGCCTTGAGTCTCCGGAGAGTGAATTCTCTGACGACGCGTTGGGTCTTCGGAGACTAGATTCTTTGCCTTAGGTCTACGAAGAATCTAGTCTCCGTAGACCTAAGGCAAAGAACCAAGGCGTTGTCAGAGAATTTGCTCTCCGGAGACTCAAGGCGTAGAATCTAGTTTCCGTAGGCTCAATGCGAAGAATCTAGTCTGCATAGACTTGAGGCAAAGAACTTAGTCTCCGCATAGATCCAAGGCGTCGACGGAGAATTCGCTCTCGGTAGACTCAAGGCGAAGGATCTAGTCTCGGTAGACCCAAGGCGTCGCCAGAGAATTCATTCTCGGTAGAACCAAGGCGAAGGATCTAGTCTCGGTCGACCCAAGGCGTCGCCAGAGAATTCACTCTCGGTAGACTCAAGGCAAAGAATCTAGTCTCCGTCAAAGAAGGAGTCACCCTCCGTTGGCTTGAATCGAAGAATCTAGTCTCCGTAGACCTAACGCGAAGAATCCAGTCTCCGTAGACCCAAAGCGTCGCCACAGAATTCACTCCCGGTAGACTCAAGGCGAAGGATCTAGTCTCGGTGGACCCAAGGCGTCGCCAGAGAATTCACTCTCGGTAGAACCAAGGCGAAAGAATTCACTCTCATTGATCATTTTTGATGGTTCATAAACATCAGAACATTTCCTATAATACTCTGAACCAGTGTTGAGCGAATTCGTATTACAAAATACAATGATAATTCATTATTGTCATAAATGTAATTTATTATTGTTGTTATAACAATTTTGATTGGCAATTGTAACAATAATAACTAACAATTGTAATTTATTATTGTTGTAAATTACAATTGTAATTTATAATGGAAATGTAATCAATTGCACCCTCAATCTAACAACAAAATTTGAATCGCGCGTTTCGGCGGGTTGAAACAAAAACCAAGTTAGCTTGAACGAGGCATGGCTGGAATCCCTCTCTGTGCGGGTCCGAACACCGAGAACCACTGGCTGTCTACGCTCACGCCGCCGCCATTTCTGCTAAACCGAGTGACCGGTATACAGGGTTACTCACGGTATGTATACTAGGGTGTCCTGTTTTTTATTTTTATTTTTTTATTCCACCGGCCACCAGTCATAACTTTGGTAGTTGGTCTGAAACGAACCCACACCAAAGATGAGCATTGTAGCTCAAGTCTAAGCGGTGCCTCAATAATTTTTTTCATTTTAAAGCGCCATATCGATAATCGGCTGCACGCTCCAATAATATTTTTTGGAATGGATTAAATGTGTAGTCTGGGCTTCATGCTGACCAACTTTCTGCATAAAACGTACTTATTGGGCCTTTGGCTTATTCAGATCGGGTTAAGTCTGAAAAGCTCGTAATTTTTTTTTATTTTTTTTTCAACACAAAAATTTAGGCAAACATTTATTGTCATCAAAACAAAATTTCGACAAAGTTTCAATCTCCTAGCCCCATTATTCGACCTTTTTTTGTCAATTATGGCGTTTTCACGTTTTTAATTTTTTTCTTGGTATTTATAAAAAAATATCGGACCGACAAAAATCACAGCTAAAGAAGACATCGGAACACATACAAACATATTTTATTTCATGCTTTTAGCAAAAAATTGAGCTGGTTGAAAATCCAAGACATTCTATCTTTCTTGTAACTGTGATTTAATAGAGTCGTACCTACTTGTGTCCAATGTTGTTCTGACGTTTCGAAAATACTCCAACCTGTGCGGAATCGCAAGAAATCGTCGCAAATAATTTCCAAAAAGTGCCACAAATTATTTTCCTAGACGGCTTAATTAGCAATTCCATAATAAATTGTATTTAAAAGGCACTTATCTTTTTTATTCATGGCTAACACACAAAAATTCATCAAATTTAATGTTTATCTATTCCCTCAGATCGTGATGTATAATTTTTTTAACTTTATTAAAATAAAAAATGAAAATGTTGATTGAGGCACCTCTTAGACTTGAGCTACGAAGCTCATCTTTGGTGTGGGTTCGTTTCAGACCAACTACTGAAGTTATGACTGGTGGCCGGTGGAATAAAAAAATAAAAATAAAAAACAGGACACCCTAATGTATACGTGTACACTGGACTGGTACTAGTCCAAAAGTTTCCTAAAAGTTGAAACTGGATTTTTCAAATCACACACATAATAAATTACATTTCTCGTCCGTAATTATGTTGCAGTGATTTGAATAATACATGTATCAATACATAATGTTGCATCGTATCAGACATTGAACAAAGGTATAAGCTCATTCGAAGGAATAAACGGAGAGACTTTTCATAGCAAAGAATTCAATAATTGCTGCACGGAAAAAATTTCGGGTCGGCTGCTCACCCGACGAGTACGGCCGCGCGCCCAAAAACACCGAGAGTGGGGCGACCACAGCTCGAGGCGGCTGCCTTCCCAGTTTGGGAGCGCTGCCGTCCCTCGCGGGCGAGCTGGCGTCCCTCACGGGCGCCCTGCCGTACCATAGTGGTAATGCCGCCGCACCGACGTGCGGTGGCGCTGTGCGACTATGCCATGGTGCAACCTCTTGCCCAACATTCTTTCCGTGTAGAGAAACCTGATACCTCGAATAATAGTATATTGTGCATCAAGTGCGGGAAGTTGGCGATTCCGGACGAGTGTGAGGTATGCCGGACGAGCCGAAGGCGAGTGTCGGCATTCACACGAATTATTCGTGTAACTCGTTGTAAGACAAACTTACTCGAACCAAAACCCCAGGTTTCGAGTCTTGCGAGTTGGCCGATAGGTGGCTACGGTCACGCGGAATTAAGTGGATTTTTTTTACTAGTGGTCGGAAGTATTATCGTGCGATATACCGAGGACCAGAATGGGTGTCTTGGCACTCACCGTGGCTTATGCCATACACGGAAGAAGCCATTAAGGAAAAAGAAGAAGAAAGAAGAATGGGTGTCTCGTATATATGGTGTATACATAAATGCGACGCGACCCCTGTCCATAGTTGCGAACGTATAGTTAATATAAGTTAGGATAGATTGGGCGTTAGGTTGAGGGTAGGTTAATGTTAAGTTCAACGATCAGGAGAAAAGAGAGGAAGATGCAGGAACCCTGCGAATCAAACATCATACAAAAGATTGAAATGTGAACGAGAACTAAGAAGTTAGACGCCATTAAGTTTTATTTTTGCCGTGACTTTTTAACCTGACTGGTAAAACTTCCAACGCACGATAGTCATATTTTTTCGACGCGGTGACCACAATTTTACTATACTGAGTTGGAGGCATTGCTGTTTATATAGGTATGTTCACTATTCTCGATGGTAAAATCTATACCTCGTGTCAGAAATGGTGCAAATCTCTTAGGTTTTATACACGGTTGGAAATAATATGTGTAAATGTTAAATTTTTTGCGTGTTAAGATTTTTGTGTCAAGTTTAACAATTCTTTTGAGCTGTTTCAACATTCCCGAATTATGTCAGCGCATCTAAAAGTGTTGACGCGAAATTTAACACAAAAGCCGCTCATTTTAACACAAAATCTCGTTCGCTTCTTGGTGGATATAAAAAATGTTAAATTTGTGTTGTTTCGTCAACACAACACACCATTTTATGTGAAAATCTACTACTAAAAAATGTTGAAATTATAGTAGAACAAAAATGGCCACCGTCATTGGATTTAGCCTTTTACGACGTGTCGCGTATGGTCTTCCCAACTCAACAATCCGATTTTCCTGTGAAAATCTGTGAAAAATTTGCTACGCTAACTAATTTCATTAGTACATCTGCAGAAATGATATGAAGGAAAAAGTTAAATCTTTTATCAAGCGATGGTATAGCGTAGTGGTTAAGGCGTACGACTCGTAATGCGAACACCGGTGAGCGTCCCGGTTCAAGCCCCGGCTAGGATTAGGAATTGCGAAAAATGTCACTGCGAACTCGAAATGCGTTTTTCTTCTCATGTAAGTTTAAATATGCGTTGTAATATCCTATACTAGTAATATCTAACAGCGTAAGCGTCGGAAATAATCTTTTTCTTTTAATTTCAGACCGAATCCATTTCAAATCGGGCAGGCTGGAAATCGTGATGTCACGGAATTTTTTCAAATTGAAATATGTTGTTGTTTGGTGAAAAAAAAGCGACCCGTATTTTTTTGTTTCGGAAAAAAAAATCTTGCTCCGAAGTTACGGCTATTTGAACATTTAATCGTGCGCTACCAAATTTCTTGAAAGAGGAACACTTTTTTTCTTAATAACGCTATATCTGCGGAACGGATCATCGCAAATACTTTATCTTGGTCTCATTTTGTAGGGTTTTTCGCACTCTTTTGGAATTCGAAGAAAAATTTGAAAATTGACGGAATGACGTGCATTTTTCGAAAATTAGGGAAACCCGATTTTCTCGAAAAGTGATTTTTTTATTTTCTCAAAAATTTCACACAATATGTGGGGTGATATGACGGATATATCCTCGAAGTTTCATCGATGCTAACACACTGCTTCATATCGAGAAAAAATATTTCGTGCGTCACCGAAATTCGTCAATTCCTGTGCTGGTGTCGACTTTGTGGGTTTCTTTGAGATGTGTACAGATTTTTCGATCCAAATAATATCACTAAAACTTGATACATACGTACCTGAGGGAGTAAATGACCAAATGCCGTATGATGTATAACATCGTATACCGAATATTGATCTGCTAATAAAGACTATCACGAAAAAAATATAAAATTAAAAATCAGGGATTTATTGTAGTAATAACAATATCGTATATTAATATTGTTGAGTATGCTTCTATTTTCGTGGTATGGTATAGAGTGAGGTATAGGGGATCAAATATTAAAATGCAACAAAAATGTGAACGGGACAGAAATGCGTGCAAAACGAAAGTAACAACAATGCGGATGAAAAAAGTTTGCAAAAGACAAAAGATGAAAAAAGAAGAAAAATGGAAAAAGATTATGGATGATCGATGTGTCAGATTGTGACCGATGCAAATGTATGGTTAATCTATCAGATTGTTACCGATCATCGATCTGTCAGGATTAGATTTTGTTTAAACTTTATTTTAAGAGAATTCAAATCAAAATGCGACAGATACAAATATATCAAAACAAAATGCACTAAGAACGAGAGAACAGGTGACATTTTCAATGCCTTCAGAGGCTTGCATTACACACAAGGTCTGTAGATTTTATCATTATATTATTATTAGCATTGAAAATGCTTCCGTTTTCGAGTCAGTAGTGAGATCTGTGGGATCAAATCTTGAAATGATGCAACGGAAGCGATGCAATGGAAGCAATGCAACGGAAGTGCGTAATGAAAAGTTGAAGAAATAAATAATAAAAGAACAAAAACAATAGAACGAGGGACATTTCGGTAATGTAGATTTCACGGTGCAAATGATGATTCGTACTGTAATCATAGATGGCAATAATAATAGCGCAGCATGTAAATTCAGAGATTCAGATGAAAAAATGCACGAAAACTAAGATAACGAAGGACATTTTCAATGCATCAGCTGCTTGCGTTGCATGCAAGATCTGTAGATTTTATACTATTATATTATATTTTTTATAGATATAGTATTTAATATTATGTAGTTATGATCATATTATTATTGTACGATATTGTTATTACTACAATAAATCCCTGATTGTAAATTTTGTATTTTTTTCGTGGTAGTCTTATACATCATACGGTATTTGGCCATGTACTCCCTCAGGTACGTATGTATCAAGTTTCGGTAATATTATTTGGATCGAAAAATCTGTACACATAGTAGGAGAGCCCACGACACTAGGTATACCACGAACGGGAGGCCGTTTCAAAATGATATGACGTCATTCAGCATGACCCGCCCGACATGGAATCGAAACTGTGCCGGGTTGAATCCTGACCCGATTAGCCGTAATTAATAAAAATTCGTGCTTTGTTTTTGTAATGTCTACCACTTTGAGGCGGCCACAAAAAACTTGTTTCGGATAATTTTTGGCAACAAGCACTGTCGGGAACAATCACTGTGCCACCCCCATATCTGACCTTAACCCCGGCACAGTTAATTCGAAGGGGTTCAAAAAAACAGTTAACTACCTTTTCACGGAGGCCAAAAAAAACCTTAACAAAAATTGAAGATTAGGATTAGCTTTCAACGAAAATTCAACTGTGCCAGCCTTCCTCTTGACCCTAACCCTCGGCACAGCGAGTCAAACCCGGCCTTGCTCCGAGCGTCCTTCTCTCGCACCGCTCGTGACATAGCCGATCCAACGCTGTTTTTTCAGCAAAATCATTTGGTTTTCAACACAGCATTATTATTGAATGCATGTGGCACTGCCAGCCATGTTCGTAAATGAGTTTCGAGCCGACTGATTATATAAAAATTAGTTGTTTTATTTTTTCTCCATCCTTTCAACGGGGAAAAAAAAAGACTTTCTGCGTATGAACACGAAGAAATTGTTGTTAGAGACTTTCATAAATAAATTTTTGGCTACGTAAATCCGTGATAATGCATAGGTCAATTTTTCTTTCTTGTCTTTTTCACTTTTCGTTTTATGATCGAGACAGGAATGTTTTTTGAGTACTCCTTCGATCATCGTAGAGTCACCGGAAGATTGCAAACATTGAAGGTGATAGAATGCAAACATGAAGAAGCAATGAGTCAAAGATATATTGGTATGGCATAAGTTTATACAACATACATACAACTAAACTAAAATATTAAATTAACCTATCAGTCTAAATGTTTCACTGGACTTTCATATCAATTTAGTTATAGATTCGAGAAACAATACGAGGTAATTTATATAGTCGAAGCGTAGGTATAGCGATTATCATAAACACATCATCATACATTTATTATGTATATATACATATATATATCTAGATATATTATTTTCATTATTATAACCATACAACTAAACTAAAATATTAAATTAACCTATTATTACAAATGTTTTAATGGACTTTCATATTAATTTAGTTATAGACTTGAAAAACAATACGAGGTGCAATCAATCCTAAATCGACTCTACATCTGGTATGAATCTACTCTACATCGGAGTCTGAAGTGTAAGCTTCATTTAAATCATCTTCGTCCTCGCTGTTATCTGACCTGTTGGAATTCGTGGCAACGACAATGTCGTCTACCATCAAGGGAGTTGGATCACCATAAAACCAAAGCGGTTTTAATGTGGTTCTCATTACCCAGCCGCATACTTCGGGGGAAATGGAAACACAGTTTGGTTCTGTTGCGTTTTTCCACATAGAAGTGACGTATATGGTTCTCCTAATTTTTTCTCTTAAACTTTTAAAGCAAGGGGGTATCAAACTCGAATCAAATCCTTTGACCTTTTTTATGAGATTTTCAGTTTGTTTTTTAGACGAGTATTGTTTTTGGAAAATAATGAATCTGGCAGTATCCACATTATTGCACTTTCTGACGCCATACATCAATGATGTAAATTCCTGCAACGCGTTAATTTTCTCTCTATCATCAATGTCGGACAAATCAAGCAACGACGCGAAGATTTTCTGATACGAGACGTTTTTTTCCATGATTTGAAAGGGTCGGACCTTGCCTTTGCGATAAAAGGCTGCTGTGTAATCGCATCCAGTGTACGCATGAAAGGCAAGCAATGCACCACATAATAACGATCCTAAAGTATTCGCTAACTTCGTGCAATCAGTGCACTCTTGGTCGGTTTTTTTAGCTGAGGATCCTGCCATCCATACTTTCAAGTCACGAAAATTTCTCATGTGGTATACTAAGAGGATCAATACATCCGTGTCCGAAGCTTTGACCATAATTTTACTGCCTGGTCTACTCTTCGCAATGTGCAAAATCATCCTAGTGTCCGCCTCTTCGTGAAAACATTGAAAATCTGTTTCTTCGGTTTTGACAACGCAATTATTGAGGACTTCGTATGAAAAGCAACGTTCTTCGACTGTCAAAAAAACTTTCTTGTTCTTCAGAACGTGAACCATTGAATCATTTTTCCAAAATTCTGAAAGAAACATCACCAGTGCTTCTTTGAATTTCCTGTTCTTTAAGCTTTTAATAAAGTCGTTCGGCCTAGTTTGCTTGGGTCCAACAATAGTGTACGAAGTATCAAGTTCATCTCGATTTTGACGTTCGCAATCTTTGATCGACGGTGAGAAATATCTATCAAAGACGAAGTGAATCTCCGATGCACTTGTGTTACATATTTTGAACAAGATTGTTTCTGCGATTTTTTCAAATGTCAGAGGAAGGGATGAACCGCACAAGTGCATGAAATAAAAACCGTCAATCACATCCACATCGACAGAATTGGGTGGAGTGGATGTTATTTTTGCTTTCAAAACCTTTCCCAGTGCTGACTTATCGGTAATATGCATGTTGCCTGAATAGTCACACAGTGCTGGAGGTGCAGGGGCCAATGGGTACGATAGACACAATTCCATATCGACCTTTTTTTCTAATGCAATTGCTAGCAAACGACCAAATACGTCACGTTCCATTGTAATCAGAGCTTGCTTGCTACCGTCTTTACTTTTTTGAGCTTTTTTCATGCAGTCTGAAGCAAAATTGAGGATCGCGTTACGTTTAATGGGTCTGTCAAATCGCTTTGGGTCTTGCTCGCATTCTTTTAAAAATCTAACTTTTTGGTCATTCCCGAGTTCGTTAACGTTCAACAGAAATTCAGCTACATTGGAAGATGCTGCCCTGCCTGTTACAAGGTGATATAATCCTGACGAATCTATCTTCGGGTCGAAGGGATTAATGTTTTCTTTAATACATTCAACGAGCAGTTCCACTGCTTTTCTGTCCTTCTGGAGTCTCGATGTTTGTAATTCGTACGAAACATCATCTTTTCGTGTGATTCCAACTTCGTCAAGGACCTTTGTGAGGACGGTAACTCGCATGCTGTGACTAAGTGCCCATCTCTGCCTTGCCGATGCGGAATTTGTGAAATGACTTATACCTGTCAATGAATTCGCAGCATCAGCATTAATTGTTTGTTCGAGTGTTAGGTCGACCGGAGCTCGTGCTAACGTTCCCTTTGTCCTTCTAATGCCGAAAGCTCCTTCGCGGAATTGTCTTAGCAAATCAGAATCCGACAATTTTAAATTCAACAAATTTGAAACGTATTTCAGAGACCATCTCGCATAGTTAGGTTGATTCAAGGCGAAGAACAAGTTTGCGATTTCGAAAATCGAATCGACATACAATTCGAAATCACTTGTTCTGATGCTTCTCGAGAAACGAAAGAAGACATTGATTAGCTGTACGTATTGCAAGTGAAACTTTGCCGTTTTGCCATGATCGCCAGCTAAAGTAGACGCACAATAAGCTTGATATTTCGCCAACGCAAAATTAACGGATGGAGAAATATCTAAATCTGTGTCGGGTTCGATTTGCTTTGTGGCAGCCGTTTGCAAGTCCGAAATAACGTGACCTTCTTCGAAGTCTGAGTTTTCCAAGAAACTTTCAAAGTGCAAGATTTGCAATGCAGCCGACAATAAAGGATGAATTCTTTTGCATCTATTAAAATGCTTACAATCAAGAAAAGAGTTCACTGAACCCGCAGCTAATACTTCTGTTTCACTTAAAATATCTGTTATTCCAGAGGCATCGATGTACTTGCCAATTGCCTTGAAAAATGCCATTTGCAAATGGAATCCACCGAGATTAATGAAAATGTTATCAAATTCCGGGGTTTCGGAGGCTTGTATCTGCATAGCCATTTTCGCTATAGCCAGGTCGTACGTGCAAATTATTTCGGGTTGACGACATTCTTTGGCGATTGCGGAAGCTTTTACAAGAGTGGTACGAACGACTGGATACGACGTTGGGGACGAATTAATCTGAGGAAGATATTGGATGTTTTGCATCTTGCTACTGTCGACCGTGGTAGAGCAATTGAATCCCACCCACATGGGGGTATTCTCAAGACGAGCAAAGCAAATTATCCAGAAAATATCTTTCAGAATTGCTCTTTCTCTTGAAGCACGGCAGAGTTCCAAAGCACTCAATATTTGGTC
This sequence comes from Euura lappo, assembly GCA_018257835.1. Lineage (NCBI taxonomy): Eukaryota > Metazoa > Arthropoda > Insecta > Hymenoptera > Tenthredinidae > Euura > Euura lappo. The sequence goes on along the minus strand of JAEUYN010000441.1, from coordinate 15,556 downwards.
ATACGGTAAAATTGAAATCGCTGCAGAAGGCTTACGATAATAAGGCTGCACTTCATGAGGTACTTCTTCGAATCTGCGCCTCTTGCGCGGGAGTTTGTAATCGAAAATGTCAGGTGAGTCTACGTCTAATTCGAGTGTCAATTTTTTTTCGGACTCAATGAGAAGGGGTTCTTCGGGACGAGAATCTTTGGTGGCGAATTGATAAATGATACCCACGGTATCATGCATGGTGTCCTTGCCGTTAACCGTATCGACGAAAAGATCAAAATTATCAAACGCGACGTGCGTGGATAGTCCTGGGATAGGAAGTATACCTGTGGGAATTGTTTTTTGATCTTCATGAGCAGAAAACGTGAGTTCAGTTTCGATCTCTTCAGCAACGTGGTACCCGACCGTATGCCCGTATTTGTTTAATATTGTCAGCACTTTTCTGCTGCTGGTGAGGGACTTCATCGCTAAGCCTAGCATGATTTGTTTTGATGGCTTAACTCGACCTTTGCTTATCATGTAAATAATGTCACTACACAATGACTTTATTCGCACGTAATCATGTTCTGAATGTTTTCTGCGCCAGTTCGGGCCTTGAATCAAATTGCACATGAATGCAAATAGAATTTCCGGAACATCGCATTCCCCTGCAATCACGTCTTCCACCTGCAATTTCTGTGGCAGCTTTCTTGTTTTCATTGTAATCACCGCATTTCTGATCTCAAAAGCTACCTGCTCTACTGTAGTCGCTCTTTCAGTCTCAATTAGTAATCTTTCGTTCACCAACCTGCTTAGATCAATGTCAATTTTGAAAACCACTCTTTTCTGATGGATCCCTCCTGAAGCTTCAATCGAAACTTCACCGACAAATCGGTCCAAAATTTTAGATTGCAACACATCTATTTTGTAACTGTCAACGTGTTCACGGACAAACTCACCGTTGCCTAATTCAACGAAAAGTGACTTATACTTAGCATGCAAATCAACTAAGTAATAAATTTTTTCTTGTTCGATAATTTCATCTTGAATGATTTCGCTAAGTGCTTCGAATGTAGCACTGTGGAGATGCCTTATATTGCGCCATCGTCCCGGTGAACTTTTTTTCGTAGTTTCTTTCACTTTTTTCGATTGATATCCCGAATAACATGCTTTATGGTAGTGAATCGTTTCAGAATTTCTTACGATGTCGATTAAAGATTCGTCGTGCAGACTTTCAGCGAATTCAAGGATTCTTTGACGGGTCTCCTCTGATGGACACCTAATAGGCTTAACTTGTCGAGCACCAACCCTCCGACCATGATTGGAACAAAAAATGCAGACAACCTGCGAAGTTTCTCCCCCCGTGGACACATTGACTGAATCCGAAATTTCTTTCGATGTCGCACTTGAGTTGTATGCATTTTGAGATGCATTTTCAGATGACGTAAATGACTGTACCAAGCCTGCATCCTCCATATCTTTCGGAATATCGTTTGCATCAGGCGTTACAGAGGTCACACTTGCAGTTGAAGTTGATGGAAGATTTATCTGAAATGCATTGGAATTTCAACAGATAAAAGTAACTACAAATGACACAAGACAGTGGAAAAGTAAGAAGTAGCAAATTAGATGCATACCAATGGAATTCCATCAATTCCGCTTGGTGCTGTACTTTTGCGTTCGTCATTTTCGTGAGACACGGAATTCGGATTCATGACCTGTTGAACGTTTTGAATGTTCTGATGCTCCTCACTAGCCGCAGATTCCTCTTCCTAGTGATCATAATAACATTTAATTTTTTTAACTTAGACGTCTAACGAGTCTCAGAAGAAAGTTGCTTATATGCTTGTAATTGTTCAAAATCAATGATTTATAAAGAAACTAAACTATGAATTCCTAGATATTGTTCCTACATATAACTACATGACACCAATTTTACTTACGGTATGTACAGGCAGAAACATAGATTCAAATTCCTGTTTAAATTTCTGTTTGAGAACAGCGACTTTCTGGTAGCACGCAACATGATATCCACTGTCGCTTTTTGATTCAGAATTGAGTTCCAAGTCACCATATTTGAATTTTTTTCGTTTGCGGAATGTGATCATATTCGAACATTTCTGAAACGTTGCGTCAGTGAAAGTAATTACATTGTTGCCTTCTTGGCCACACACAAAGCACTGCATTTTGCAACAAACGATATTGCTAGCACTTCAGAACTACTGGCCTCGATCGTGTTCTCTTCGGCATTATCAGCTCAGAGCCGTGCCGCGCGCTAAAGTCTGCTACTAGCTACAACATGTTGGTACTTGCCGTGGCTCGTCCGCAATTCTCGCTGTTGCTCGCACGGTAGCAACGGCTTGGACAGCGCGTATAACGAGTTAACAAAGGGATCAGTCATCAATTTATTCGTGTAATATAAAATTAGCCATTTCCTGAATAACGGACACTTCTCAATACCGGATAAGATATCCGGTGCCAAAGATGTCCACTATTGGGAAATTTCACTGTAATACATTTTAAAAACGTCCTAACTATTTTTGAACGAGATGAACCGTTATAAACGCATTTTCTTTTCAGATGAACACGTAGGAACATTTTTTTTCATACAAATTTATTTATGGAAGTCTCTAACAACAATTTCTTCGTGTTCATACGCAGAAAGTCTTTTTTTTTTCCCCGTTGAAAGGATGGAGAAAAAATAAAACAACTAATTTTTATATAATCAGACGGCTCGAAACTCATTTACGAACATTGCTGGCAGTGCCACATGCATTCAATAATAATGCTGTGTTGAAAACCAAATGATTTTGCTGAAAAAACAGCGTTGGATCGGCTATGTCACGAGCGGTGCGAGAGAAGGACGCTCGGAGCAAGGCCGGGTTTGACTCGCTGTGCCGAGGGTTAGGGTCAAGAGGAAGGCTGGCACAGTTGAATTTTCGTTGAAAGCTAATCCTAATCTTCAATTTTTGTTAAGGTTTTTTTTGGCCTCCGTGAAAAGGTAGTTAACTGTTTTTTTGAACCCCTTCGAATTAACTGTGCCGGGGTTAGGGTCAGATATGGGGGTGGCACAGTGATTGTTCCCGACAGTGCTTGTTGCCAAAAATTATCCGAAACAAGTTTTTTGTGGCCGCCTCAAAGTGGTAGACATTACAAAAACAAAGCACGAATTTTTATTAATTACGGCTAATCGGGTCAGGATTCAACCCGGCACAGTTTCGATTCCATGTAGGGCGGGTCATGCTGAATGACGTCATATCATTTTGAAACGGCCTCCCGTTCGTGGTATACCTAGTGTCGTGGGCTCTCGGACTAACATCTCAACGACGCTCACAAAGTAGACACCAGCACAGGAATTGACGAATTTCAGTGACGCACGAAATTTTTTTTTCTCGATATGAAGCAGTGTTTTAGCATCAATGAAACTCATAGGATATATCCGTCGTATTACCCCACATATTGTGTAAAATTTTTGAGAAAATAAAAAAATCACTTTTCGAGAAAAACGGGTTTCCCTAATTTTCGAAAAATGAACGTCATTCCGTCAATTTTCAAAAATCCTCAAATTTTTCTTCGAATTCCAAAAAAGTGCGAAAAACCCTATATAATGAGACCAAGATGAAGTATTTGCGATGATCCGTTCCGCAGATATAGCGTTATTAAAAAAAAAAGTGTTCCCTTTCCAAGAACTTTGGTAGCGCACGATTAAATGTTCAAATAGCCGTAACTTCGTAGCAAGATTTTTTTTTCCAAAACAAAAAAATACGGGTCACTTTTTTTTTTCGTCGAACAACAACATATTTCAATTTGAAAAAATTCCGTGAAATCACGATTTCCATTTTAGCCTTGCCTGCCCGATTTGAGATGGATTCGGTCTTCAATTTTAGTTCCAGCCATTTACTTATGCATTTTTCACGCATATTAAAAGTTAAAACTACACGTGATTTGACATTATCGTCCTGTTGAATCAACTCAAAAGTGTGCTAAAATTACAAAACAATATGTTGAATTTGTGTTAATTTTTTAAACATTTTGGACCTTCTGGGACATGCAAAAATGTTGAATTCAACACTTTTTTTCTAACCGTGTACCTATACCAACTAGTAACTCATGGCATTATTTTGACTACTATACAAATTAGGAACTCTTACTGAAATGCAGGGTTTTCCGTCAGTTATAAAAAAAATTTAGTAAAATCTGGTGGGAATTTTAAGAAACTTCGCTAGGAAAAGTCTCTCTGTGTAGTTGTTCGAGAAGTAGTTGACTTCACACATTGAGTGTGTCGGAAGTTTGCTTCAAACTTGCTCGCTCAGAGAAAGAGTGTGCACTTCTGAAAATAACTCTTCTTGACGAGATGGTATATATTGGCGCTCAAACTATGACGCACAGTAGTCGTGGCGCACCCTTGGTTTTATACTTTCAATTTTTAATTAGGTGCTTTCATTTTCTGGAATAAACGACTGAGTGAAAATGTTGCCTTTGTAAGGTGTTGATTTACACACTTTATTCCAAGATTGTAATTCGAAATTGATTACCACATTCTTGTACATCTCCAACGACCTGAATCTTTGGCCCCGATCTATTTCAATTGCTTTTGACACGTTCAAAATTACCACCCCGAGTTTGAAGTTTCCGAAAAACACACACGAAATTTCAATTATGTAGTTCAAGACTATCATTTTCTGCGTGCGAAACACACAGTGTGACGAGTTAAAAAAAAATCACTCTTTTTTCATTCCATATAGAATTGTGAATTTTTTTTGTTTAACTTTTTTTGACTATATGTAAAATATTATATAATATCAACCTAAATCGGGGGGTTGGCGCGCAGGGGGCGATGCCCCCCTAGTATATTGTTATAAAGGGACCCGTTGTATGAGGGTTTGACAGTGGAAGTCATAATGAGACACCCCTGAACTTAGTATTCTGAAGAAATAGTTGATAGAAATAAGTGATATGAAATATATGGAGTATTCCATGCGAAGCGGGACAGGTTTCGGCCGAGGGTCGGCGAATTTGACGCCCGTTCAGAATCTCGTTCCTTACTACCTTGCAACAAGTTTTCCGGAGTTTTAGACCCTGATTGGTTTTTGATTTTCCGTGAGGCGCAGTTAAAGGAATTGTTTTAGGGTCTACTCGATTCACTTGAAAATTTTACTGAACATAGTCGAAGGTAGGGTAGACTGGGTTATACGCTTGTAACAGGGTACGGTTGTAACATTGTTAATATTTCGAAAACTACGGATAGGACATTTATATACCGCCGCCTGATAATCTGTGCAATTGGTCCGAACTAGCACATTAGTAGGTGGCGGTCCTCCGTGCAAAGCGGAAGTGGGTAGCGGGGCCCATTGTTATTTTCGGGCCTAAAGTAAGTTCTTACAATCTTAGTTAAACATCGATAATTAGACTTCTACGATAAATCTTCAATTTTTGTCGCGCTCATATGTTTCCTTGGCCAATTCTGTGTCAGTATTCACAGTATTTTGAGTTGATAGATTTGAAAGAATAAACGAAATTTTGACTTGAAGTAAAAAAAAACTCGTCTAGGGTCAGTTGTAACAGTTCGTCCGGGGACATTGCAACCATTTGATGGCGGATGATTACAGCTAACGACATTCCTTTTCCTTCTTTTATTCAGGCATTATCGTAGTTTATGTTACGAAATAATAATAATAATAATAATATGGAAAAACATTATATTTATAAGATTTTATCGAAACGAAAATATTCGGCCATCAAGAGGTGATGAAAAGTTATTTTTATATTTTTTAGTTCCTGAAACACTTATTCCTTATGGGAATGTGTGATACTAATCATCAAAATACTGATAAATAATCTAATTTTGTGAAAAAATCTTGTGTTACAACTGACCCTAGGGTTAGGGTCAGTTGTAACACTTTTCCGATTTTTTTTGACAGGCTCATACTTTTTTTCTATTTATGCTAAAGAGTCCTACTTAGCGCCATTTTGTCAGCAATGAATGCTCTTTGCTATGGTATTTGGAACATTGATGTGTTCACTGTAGTTTGAGCTCAGTAAGGGCAAAACTGAAAACTGTTACAACCGTACCCAGTCTACCCTATCACAAAAGTATGGTGAAAGTTTCAGCCACCTCTTTATTTTGTTCGTCGGCCATAAATTATTGAAATTTTTTTTGGAAACAACAAAATTATTCCATGTCATAATGGCTGTTTTTAAGCTGTGTTTTATTAGTATTTGGCGTACATACTTCACTTCAATAAAGTCCCGGTAACGAAAAATTTCATTGTCATAGAAGTTTTTTTTTCAATAATTTATTGCCGACGAACAAACAAAAAGGGGTGGCTGAAAATTTTACCATACTTTTGTGACACCTTTAACTATGTTCAGCAAAATTTTCAAGTGAATCGAGTATACCCTAAGACAATTTCTCTAATCACGCCTCACAGGAATTCAAAGCCCAATCAGGGTCTAAAACTCCGGAAAACTCGTTGCAAGGTAGTAAGGAACGAGATTCTGGACGGGCGTCAAATTGGCCGACCCTCGGCCGAAACCTGTCCCGCTTCGCATGGAATACCCCATATATATAGATGGATGGATATAGATAGAAGATAGATATATGTGAGTAAACTACGGAAGGAAACAGTCCGAAGCCACAGGCGCGGACTATTTCCTTTCCTCGTTTACTCACGGTAGATAGAATTTAGTGACCCCACCAGTACTTTAATACTGACCGTTAACTTGGACGAGCCAGATGGCATCACAGACCCCCCACAATCCCGACATCAGAAAGAATATGAACTTTTGTTCTGGTGTCGGCTTCCAAAGCAACAGGGAAGCGATCACTGCAACGTGTAGGGCAAAGGCGAAACCGATGACTGGTGTTCTTCCCGTGAGTTTGACTATTGAGCCGGTGCCGATGGCTGCGATGGCGTTCGCCACGCCGTAGCAAATCATTACGTAGCCGATATTGCTGATGCCCCACGCACAGGAGACGAACGCCTGCAATGAGTTACACTCGGAGTTATATATATATATATATATATATATGTCAACCGCATAGTTTGAGACCCTGCACTTTTATTACGTAGAAATATGCGAAAATGGTTGTTTATTAGCAAATAATGCGTCAAGTTTTATATATTGCAATAATTCATTCATCGGAATAATTTGAATATGTAACGCATGTTTTGAGTCTCTATATATACAAAGCATGATTCAAGGTCAAGTCCTCAAACTATACTTTCACATTTACGATAAAACAATGACATGAAAATTGAGTCCCAAACTATGCGCCTGATATACATACCCATATACATCCATATATCCATATATACGTCCAACATGTATATGGCAAACGCATAGTTTGAGACCCTCCTTTTTTACCGCGTAGAAATATGCGAAAATGGTTGTTTATTAGCAAATAATACGTCAAGTTTTATATATTGCAATAATTTATTAATCAGAATAATTTGAATATGTAACGCATGTTTTGAGTCTCTATATATACAAAGCATGATTCGAGGTCAAGTCCTCAAATGATAATTTCACATTTACGATAAAACAATGACATTAAAATTGAGTCCCAAACTATGCGCCTGATATACATACCCATATACATTAGGGTGGTCCTTAAAAAGGTCATTTTTGAATTTTGACGCTCTCACCCCCCAAATAGGTTCCAAATACATAAAAAAAATCTGCCTAAAATGGCGGCCGTCTGAGTTGACTAGAAAGGGTGCCGGCGGGCACAAATGCATCTTTCAACTGGGATTTGGACAGAAATCAGTATTTGATACCGATGGTGTGAAATGACTGTGAAAAATACAAAATTACATCAGCCACTCGAACCGTACGTCTCGTATAGCGTTGAAAAATGATATTTCACATGCATTGTACGCTAGATCATCCTCAAACTATCGAAAAATGAGCTAGCATACAAATCCCTTGAATATTGAGGTGGAAATAGGCGAAGACTATCTGAAATTAGTGTTTAATTTTTTGACCAATAATGAATTTTATTAACAAAATGAGCATACGATACAATATTCGATTTTCAGACATCATCTGCTGTACATCAGCTATGAATACAGTTCAGCAGATTTTGAATATTGATTCAGTAATGCTTCGCAACAGTCTCTTATATTTGCATTCGGAAATTTTTTCTTATAATCACTCACAACTTGGAGTATAAGTTGTTTTTGATCTTTCTGGCTCGTAAGAATATTATTATTATATTGTTCAATTCAGCGCACTGCTCTTTCCGCAGCGTCGTTAACGCTTGAAAATCGTTAGACACCTCAAAATCGTTAACGACACTGCGGAAAGAGCAGTGCGCTTAATTGAACAATATAATAATATTCTTACGAGGCAGGAAGATCAAAAACAATTTATACTCCAAGTTGTGAGAAAGAAAAAATTTCCAAATGCAAATAAAGAGAATGTTGCGAAGCATTACTGAATCGATATTCAAAATCTGCTGAATTGTATTCATAGCTGATGTACAGCAGATAATGTCTGAAAATCGAATATTATATCGTATGCTCATTTTGTTAATAAAATTCATTATTGGTCAGTAAATTGAGTCGTAAATTCAGATAGTCTTCGCCTATTTCCACCTCAATATTCAAGGGATTTGTGTGCTAGCGCATTTTTCGATAGTTTGAGGATGATCTACCGTACAATGCATGTGAAATATCATCATGTGAAATATCATTTTTCAACGCTATACCAGATGTACGGTTCGAGTGGCTGATGTAATTTTGTATTTTTCACAGTCATTTTACACCATCGGTATCAAATACTGATTTCTGTCCAAATTCGAGTTGAAAGATGCATTTGTGCCAGCCGGCACCCTTTCTAGTCAACTCAGACGGCCACCATTGTAGGCAGATTTTTTTTTAATGTATTTGGAACCTATTTGGGGGGTGAGAGCGTCAAAATTCAAAAATGACCTTTTTAAGGACCACCCTAATATACATCCATATATCCATATATGTATACGTCCAACATGTATGTGGCAAACGCATAGTTTGAGACCCTCCTCTTTTACCGATTAGAAATATGCAGAAACATCTGGTTTTGAGAGAATAACTCATCAAGTATTACACATTGCAGTAATTCAGTCAGCAGAACCGGATTACTATATAAACCATGTTTCGAATCAATATATATTTATGTATAGAATTATTCAGGGTCAAGTCCTCAATTAACTATACTTCGTACATTCACAATAAAGTGATGACAGTAATAATGAGTTCCAAACTACCTATATGTATGCACTTAAAAGTATATGTGCAGCACATATAGCTTGAAACCTCAGTTGGTTATTGCGTAGAAAGCCCGCTAACGAAGGTCGACAGTAACAAAGTATAGCGAATCATTTTGAACAATTTAATAATAATTCGCTAAGGCTTGTCTACTGGCATAAGATCGTAAGCGCCTAAAACGCGATTTTGGTGGCAAAAGGTACTATAATTTTTTTTCACGCTATTCGCTCTAAAAATAATCGAAACGTATAGATCAATTGTAAGCACGACATCGAAAAATATAAATGCAAAAGGGGGGTTCCATGGCTCATCATTTCACCTAATCGGTGAAGGTCACCGACGCCGATCCTGATGTCATTTTTTTTCTCAATTCGTCCATCAAAATAGGTGAACACGTGTTCGGCCGTTTTTCGATTCAGCCACATTTTCTATTTTTCCGAATTTTCCAATTTTTATCCTCTTCGCAAACGGACTTTTTTCAACTGGCTCTAACTTCAATAGCCTTGAATTTTGTCGAAAAATGATACGGACATAAAATGTGCCAAAAAGACCGAGCTGTTCGAAAAAAATATTGCACAATCTTTTCCAACTACACAGTTCTGGGACATTTTTGATAATAGAGAAAAAATCGATATATTATTCATTTGGACACATCCGATTTTCCTGAAACTTCTTCCCTGAAATCCACCACTTACAATCAAGTTATCCTCCAAAGGGAATTATGGGCCTCGGATTCGTTCGAAAGTTACACCATCATCGGTGCCAAACAATCGGACAAATTTAGCCCAAAAATCGACCGAACCCTGACAAAATTTCATGGCGCGATTTTTTTGTTCCATGCCCTCGGGGTGGTCACTGGGAGTGTAAATTTGCTGAAAAAACGGTTTTTCTCGAATAACTCAGCCATTTTTTAGTCAAATGAAAAACGACTGGGACAAAAGTTGTAGGAAATTTTAGCCGTTACAACTTTTGTATGAAACTTTTTTGCGGTTTTTAAACGAGCTCAACATTTGATTGCGTAGATTGATCATACATTTTTTTTTCTGAAAACTGAAACCATGACCCTTTCCATGCACATTCTAGAATCCGAAAAATCCATAATCATACCTGAAACGCACGCTCTTAAAAATTCGGTCATTTTAAAAAGTCGTTTGTTGGATAAAAATAAAACTTTTCTCGACGTCACACCAAACTTTCGAATGAACTACTGAAATCAGAACCAGAATTCAGTAACCTTTCTACAAGTTTGGTTATATACATTATCCCCCAAAAAAGCACCTCTGGTGCAAAAACCGTCGCCAAGTACATGAATGTGGTCCCCAAAAAAAAAATCTACCAACAAAAAGTCTTTCTTCAAAAATACCCACCAACAAAAAATTCATCTTTCACGAAATGTCTTTCCTCCAAAATACCTTCCAACAGAAAATAGTTTCAACAGAAGGCGTCTTTCAAAACATTCTTCCTATAAAAGATTTGTAATCAGATACAACTACCAAGCACAAGAAATAAAAATAAAATTCGATCAACTGTCATTGCGCTCGCTTACTCGATTGGTTTTTCGAATAATTTGTGATGTCAACAAAATTTGGAAAAAGTTTGGAAAAAAAAATTTAGGGAGTGGTACTTGGCGGGTCATCATAGCAATGTATAAGAATGTTAGGTGAACATGACCTAATACTTGTTCACTTACCCACACCTGGCCCGCCAAGTACCACTCCCTAAATTTTTTTTTCAAAATTTTCCCCCAAATTTTTTTGACATCACAAATTATTCGAAAAACCAATCGAGTGAGCGAGCGCAACGCCAGTTGGTGGAATTACATTTTTATTTCTTGTACTTGGTAGTTGTATCTGATTTCAAATCTTTTATAGAAAGAATGTTTTGAAAGATGGATTCTATTGGAAGGTATTTTGGAGGAAAGACTTTTTGTGCAAGACGAATTTTTGTTGGTGGGTATTTTTGAAGAAAGACTTTTTGTTGGTAGATTTTTTTGAGACCACATTCATGTACTTGGCGACGGTTTTTGCACCAGAGGTGCTTTTTTGGGGTTTTTAATAAGTACGTTGCACATCGTGAACCATTGTTAATTATGTAAACGATTAATACAGTAAGGCTTTGCCATCAGTCAAAGAAGTTAAGCAACCTAACCTGAAAACTTGATTTTCCGAACAAACTGACTCTTAATTCCCATAAGATGAAGCCGAATATGTAAATTCAGTTAAGAATTCCATCTTCATTTCACTTTTTTGGGTAATGTTTCTCATATCGCATCATACCCACATTATAATATCACGTAGCGGTAGCGAGCGGAATAAAATGTTTTCGCAGCGACGCGACGAGCTGTCATCTGTAGCAGCCGATCCCTGGTAGCCGAGATGCTCTTACGACAACCAATCACAACCGAATTGGCCGCCATAGACTATATTGTATGTTCCCAGACGACCTAGACCGGCGGACTCTCTCAGTTTGGTTGCCCGCGTAACTTGCCTATAAATCGACCGACTCTCTACATCATTATGTACTCAGAATTTAGAAATCTGAACAGGACGACGACGATATTCTGAGGATAATTCTGAGAATTAAATCAATCGCACAATTCATATCTCAGCTCTCGGTGCACCTACAGCATTGAAATTGGGCTCAAATGAAAGATAAAAAATAATCCATGATGAAATAAATCATTGAATCCCTGACATGTAGCCGACCGAGAAATAATTAGAGTTAACGGTCGCCGCATAGCCCCGTAGAGCTCCCGCTCGGGTAAATAGACTCGGCGAGTCTACGCGCAGCGTATTGAAAAACTTTTTTTTCATGTACTTGGCGCGAGACTCTACCGAGTCTCTTTACAGGACGACGACGATATTCTGAGGATAATTCTGAGAATTAAATCAATCGCACAATTCATATCTCAGCTCTCGGTGCACCTACAGCATTGAAATTGGGCTCAAATGAAAGATAAAAAATAATCCATGATGAAATAAATCATTGAATCCCTGACATGTAGCCGACCGAGAAATAATTAGAGTTAACGGTCGCCGCATAGCCCCGTAGAGCTCCCGCTCGGGTAAATAGACTCGGCGAGTCTACGCGCAGCGTATTGAAAAACTTTTTTTTCATGTACTTGGCGCGAGACTCTAACGAGTCTCTTGATAGCTGATAAGTTGAAAATAAACGAGATGCGAGTTTTTTGAATTTGGAACGTTTTTTTTGGGTGTAATTCAAAAAACATTGATGCCACGCAAAAAAGTTTCATACAAAAGTTGTCCCAAATTTGATTCTCTACAAGTTTGGTTTCGTACATTATAGCTGAAAAGTTGAAAATGAACGAGAGGAACGTTTTTTGAGTTTAATTCGAAAAATATCGATGCTACGCAAAAAAGTTTCATACAATATGTTGTAACGGACAAAATTTCCTACAACTTTTGTCCCAGTCGTTTTTCGTTTGACTGAAAAATGGCTGAGTTATTTGAGAAAAACCGTTTTTGCGAAAAAAAACTTTTTGAAAACAAGCAAAAGCTCAATTTGGTCGCCATTTCAAATTTACACTCTCAGTTACCCCCCCGAGGGCATGGAACAAAAAAATCGCGCCATGAAATTTTGTCAGGGTCAAAGTCTAAATTGCCTGGACTAGTATGGGATTTTCAAGGAATGCCGTGGAATTCTGGAAAATAGATTTCTTTCCGCTTTCGTATGCTTCTGAAAATAAGGAAATCGAGATAAGAGTGAATGAATTCGAGTAGATTCCATTGAATCGGATCAAATTTCCCGTGTCCGCGAACGAAAAAATTGTTTTCCCGGGGTCGTGTGATTCGAGGAAAAGGTTTCCCAAGTATAGTATACTTCGAGGACTCTGCTGACGAAGTATTGGATACTTCGGGGACAAAGTTTCGGAGTAGAGTATACTTCGAGGACGCCATCCAGCGACACGTTTTTTTTTTGGGTGTAATTCGAAAAACATCGATGCTACGCAAAAAAGTTTCATACAAAAGTTGTCCCAAATTCGATTCTCCACAAGTTTGGTTTCGTATATTATAACTGAAAAGTTGAAAATGAACGAGAGGAACGTTTTTTAAGTTTAATTCGAAAAATATCGATGCTACGAAAAAAGTTTCATACAATATGTTGTAACGGACAAAATTATCTACAACTTTTGTCCCAGTCGTTTTTCGTTTGACTCAAAAATGGCTGAGTTATTTGAGAAAAACCGTTGTTGCGAAAAAAAACTTTTCGGAAACAAGCAAAAGCTCAATTTGGTCGCCATTTCAAATTTACACTCCCAGTTACCCCCCCGAGGGCATGGAACAAAAAAATCGCGCCATGAAATTTTGTCAGGGTCAAAGTCTAAATTGCCTGGACTAGTATGGGATTTTCAAGGAATTCCGTGGAATTCTGGAAAATAGATTTCTTTCCGCTTTCGTATGCTTCTGGAAATAAGGAAATCGAGATAAGAGTGAATGAATTCGACTAGATTCCATTGAATCGGATCAAATTTCCCGTGTCCGCGTACGAAAAAATTGTTTTCCCGGGGTCGTGTGATTCGAGGAAAAGGTTTCCCAAGTATAGTATACTTCGAGGAATCTGCTGACGAAGTATCGGATACTTCGGGGACGAAGTTTCGGAGTAGAGTATACTTCGAGGACGCCATCCAGCGACACGTTTTTTTTTTTGGGTGTAATTCGAAAAACATCGATGCTACGCAAAAAAGTTTCATACAAAAGTTGTCCCAAATTAGATTCTGTACAAGTTTGGTTTCGTACATTATAGCTGAAAAGTTGAAAATGAACGAGAGGAACGTTTTTTGAGTTTAATTCGAAAAATATCGATGCTACGCAAAAAAGTTTCATACAATATGTTGTAACGGACAAAATTATCTACAACTTTTGTCCCAGTCGTTTTTCGTTTGACTCAAAAATAGCTGAGTTATTTGAGAAAAACCGTTGTTGCGAAAAAAAACTTTTCGAAAACAAGCAAAAGCTCAATTTGATCGCCATTTCAAATTTACACTCCCAGTTACCCCCCCGAGGGCATGGAACAAAAAAATCGCGCCATGAAATTTCGTCAGGGTCAAAGTCTAAATTGCCTGGACTAGTATGGGATTTTCAAGGAATTCCGTGGAATTCTGGAAAACAGATTTCTTTCCGCTTTCGTATGCTTCTGAAAATAAGGAAATCGAGATAAGGGTGAATGAATTCGACTAGATTCCATTGAATCGGATCAAATTTCCCGTGTCCGCGTACGAAAAAATTGTTTTCCCGGGGTCGTGTGATTCGAGGAAAAGGTTTCCCAAGTATAGTATACTTCGAGGAATCTGCTGACGAAGTATCGGATACTTCGGGGACAAAGTTTCGGAGTAGAGTATACTTCGAGGACGCCATCCAGCGACACGTTTTTTTTTGGGTGTAATTCGAAAAACATCGATGCTACGCAAAAAAGTTTCATACAAAAGTTGTCCCAAATTCGATTCTCCACAAGTTTGGTTTCGTATATTATAACTGAAAAGTTGAAAATGAACGAGAGAAACGTTTTTTAAGTTTAATTCGAAAAATATCGATGCTACGCAAAAAAGTTTCATACAATATATTGTAACGGACAAAATTATCTACAACTTTTGTCCCAGTCGTTTTTCGTTTGACTAAAAAATGGCTGAGTTATTTGAGAAAAACCGTTGTTGCGAAAAAAAACTTTTCGAAAACAAGCAAAAGCTCAATTTGGTCCCCATTTCAAATTTACACTCCCAGTTACCCCCCCGAGGGCATGGAACAAAAAAATCGCGCCATGAAATTTTGTCAGGGTCAAAGTCTAAATTGCCTGGACTAGTATGGGATTTTCAAGGAATTCCGTGGAATTCTGGAAAATAGATTTCTTTCCGCTTTCGTATGCTTCTGGAAATAAGGAAATCGAGATAAGAGTGAATGAATTGGACTAGATTCCATTGAATCGGATCAAATTTCCCGTGTCCGCGTACGAAAAAATTGTTTTCCCGGGGTCGTGTGATTAGAGGAAAAGGTTTCCCAAGTATAGTATACTTCGAGGAATCTGCTGACGAAGTATCGGATACTTCGGGGACAAAGTTTCGGAGTAGAGTATACTTCGAGGACGCCATCCAGCGACACGTTTTTTTTTTGGGTGTAATTCGAAAAACATCGATGCTACGCAAAAAAGTTTCATAGAAAAGTTGTCCCAAATTAGATTCTGTACAAGTTTGGTTTCGTACATTATAGCTGAAAAGTTGAAAATGAACGAGAGGAACGTTTTTTGAGTTTAATTCGAAAAATATCGATGCTACGCAAAAAAGTTTCATACAATATGTTGTAACGGACAAAATTATCTACAACTTT
>JAEUYN010000440.1:0-16162 GCA_018257835.1 Euura lappo | reverse complement strand
AAGAAAATGCGTTAATAACGGTTCATCTCGTTCAAAAATAGTTAGGACGTTTTTAAAATGTATAAATGTTAACAAAGGGATCAGTATTCAATTTATTCGTGTAATATAAAATTAGCCATTTCCTGAATAACGGACACTTCTCAATACCGGATAAGATATCCGGTGCCAAAGATGTCCACTATTGGGAAATTTCACTGTAATACATTTTAAAAACGTCCTAACTATTTTTGAACGAGATGAACCGTTATTAACGCATTTTCTTTTCAGATGAACACGTAGGAACATTTTTTTACATACAAATTTATTTATGGAAGTCTCTAACAACAATTTCTTCGTGTTCATACGCAGAAAGTCTTATTTTTTCCCCGTTGAAAGGATGGAGAAAAAATAAAACAACTAATTTTTATATAATCAGACGGCTCGAAACTCATTTACGAACATTGCTGGCAGTGCCACATGCATTCAATAATAATGCTGTGTTGAAAACCAAATGATTTTGCTGAAAAAACAGCGTTGGATTGGCTATGTCACGAGCGGTGCGAGAGAAGGACGCTCGGAGCAAGGCCGGGTTTGACTCGCTGTGCCGAGGGTTAGGGTCAAGAGGAAGGCTGGCACAGTTGAATTTTCGTTGAAAGCTAATCCTAATCTTCAATTTTTGTTAAGGTTTTTTTTGGCCTCCGTGAAAAGGTAGTTAACTGTTTTTTTGAACCCCTTCGAATTAACTGTGCCGGGGTTAGGGTCAGATATGGGGGTGGCACAGTGATTGTTCCCGACAGTGCTTGTTGCCAAAAATTATCCGAAACAAGTTTTTTGTGGCCGCCTCAAAGTGGTAGACATTACTAAAACAAAGCAGGAATTTTTATTAATTACGGCTAATCGGGTCAGGATTCAACCCGGCACAGTTTCGATTCCATGTCGGGCGGGTCATGCTGAATGACGTCATATCATTTTGAAACGGCCTCCGGTTCGTGGTATACCTAGTGTCGTGGGCTCTCCTACTAATAAATATCTATTTTCAATTCTTAGCTGAAGAGCCCACTTTGCAGCCCCGGTCTTCCCTGTAACAGTTGCGCTCATAGAACTCAGATCATAAGCTGATGCAATTAGTACTATAGCAATTATCGATTTTACAACAGATTATTACTTGTGTAGTCGCAATAGACTATGAATTGAAATTGCAGAAGTGAAGATAAGAAGAAATTATACGCTGGCAAAATTGAAGTTATTTTAATAATGATCGTCGAATGCTTTCTGATCGTCTAATAGTTACATATTCTGGTTCTATCTTCGAGGCAATACTTTCGTTTACTAAACAGAAGAAACTGGTTTCACACGGGCCTCCGGTTTTCAGTATTTTTCTACAATAACGTCTCCGAGATTTGAACTCTTATTGCAACCGGTTCTCCGCGACGCGTGTCGTGAATTAATGAAAAAACCTTTCCTCAAATAACTCAAAACTAAAACCACAAACGATTAAACAAACGAATGGGTTGGCACTGACAATGAGTTATGTGCAAGTGCAACAGAATTGGTCACCCGATCCCGGGCTACCTAACAAACAATAATTACACCGATACCGATTACATGCGAGTCGATTGGCCACGTCATACGGAACAAAAATTTTCGTAGGCATTAAAAAAAAAGGTGTATGGTAATCGACGAAGGTTATTGACGCCATATTCGAGACACTTACACTGTTAGAAAAATTTGGAAGAATTAACATATGGGGCATTCCACGCGAACTCGACCAGTGTTAAACCCCGATCACCTCAAAATCATTCCATGTTTTTTTCTAACATTCTACTCAGTAAAAAACGCGTCCTAAATTTTTTTCAGGTTTTTTTAATCGAACCGTTAATTTGTTATGAATTTTTTTAATTGCTTGAGAATGCCCCTTTTGAAAAATCTGAAAGAATTCTCAAAAATCCACTGGATGACACAAAACAGCCCCCGTTTAGGAAAACGTGGGCTGAATGTTTTTTTCTATTTTTTTTTTTCTATTTTTTAATTTCAAAAATTGAAGTTAACTCACAAGGAGAGTAGGGACCTTCGATGTCACGGATCGGGTTCCCGTTTCACGTGGTGAAAGTTTAAGACCTCCGAATTAACGTGGTTTTTGATTTTTGATCTAATACGCCTTGGTTGCTGAGATATCGCGATTTGAAATTTAGAGATTTTCGGGCGGAGTGGGGCTCGCGCGTCTACTCCGTTGAGCGTGCACACTGGAACCAAGAGCTGGCGTGGCTGGGGCGGTAAGACGACGGACTAGAACGCTGAAGGTTCGCGGTTCGCGTCCCCGCACATTTTTTTTTTTTTTTTTTTCAATTTATTTTCCATCAAGAGACTCGGTAGAGTCTCGCGCCAAGTACATTAAAAAAAATTTTTTTTAAACGCCGCGCGTAGACTCACCGAGTCTATTTACCCGAACGGGAGCTGTCCGCAGTGGTGGGGGTAATCAGAATCTCAGTTTTCTTCCATTTCGCGATATCTATGGGTCTTATAAAAATTAATATTACATTGGCGGCACGAAAAGATTTCATTTAAGCCCTATTTCGGTCGAATCGATGCACGAGAAGAAGAGATATTATCATTTGAAAAATCTGGCAGGTCCGTTTCACTCAAGGAATTTCGTCTCCGTCATCTCCTCCCCAGCCACGTGGCTTTGCAAATAGCTATGAGTATGAAAAATAAGGGAAGAAGGGCGATCTCGATTTTAGACTACGCAGGGAGCAGACGAGTATAGAGAGAGTACACGTAGTCATCCCCAGGTGGCGCCGTTGTCGAGATTGAATTCGGCAGATTTTTTCGGCTGTTTCTTCTATTTTCCGATTGATGAGTCTTGCGCGAAGTATTTTCAGATGTAGAATTCAATATAACATGTATATTCTCAATACACCGTGAAGAAAACTCGAATAATTAATTAAAAAATAATTAAATAACCTGGCTACCCGAGCGGGAGCTGTTTCGCCTCTACGGCAATGGTATATATTATATCTGAATACACCACATCCGCGGCTAGATGGCACTTGTGTCATGTAAACGAGCCGCCATTTTTAAATGTAATAGATCGAGAGAATCGATCAGTAACGGAACATTTCGGTCTGCTCATTATTGCTACGTGTGATAAGTAAAATCAAAATGTAAGCCAGTTTGATGGAATAATTAAGTTATGAGGTTATGAATCTGAACCAGTTAGATCAATCACAGGCTTCGGGAATATTGGTCGTTTTTATAATTTGCATGTCGGCTACTAGTGCGGCTGCTAGATTAAGTGAGGTTAGGTTCTGCTAGGTTGACGAAGCGGTCAACAACAGTTTTTATCACTGAGTAATTCGCATATGTTAACTATTGTTACCGCTGGAAATATTATAATAATGTGACGTTATTTACGACTTATTTATGATGGGATAAGAAACAATGAAATTTATGATTCTCCACCGAAGTGAATATACCTATGATTTCTACGAGAATAAGATAAGTCATTGAAATTTGGGAATACATAACCTATGGGATTGATCGTGCTACATCGTAATTGAACTGAAATAATACTCTACGTTGTTGAACGTTCGCATCATGCTCTGTCTTGTGTAAAAATATTAATTCGGACGAGCGATTTATTGATATTCGACGAGTCCTAAGGAATAACAGACGTATATCTCGGCGGACAGTCTAGAGCAGACGTAACTCGGAATACGCGTCGAGGCGATTATAGAGCTCCGTACACATTTCCTACCCGGTTTCAGGAGTTACGTTTAAATCATTCAATTGTTTTGGTTATGTTTTTCCACGCCTAGTTCTAGCTCCACAGAGAAAATGTTTACGCTGCAGTATGCTCCGGAGGTTTTCTTCGATGACTCAGCTTTAAATTTTCACGTTGCGGAACAGCTCTTGGAGCACTCGAGTAACACGACGTCAAATCATCGGATTCTGACGATAAGAATACCTTGATGGACCGGAGGGAACGGACGAATCTTGCCATGCAATCTAATAACAGAAGTACCATCTCGGAAGACTTTATTGAGTGTTTATCGACAGTTATTAATTGATTTTAATATTTCCATACTGTTATTATTTTTGTAGGAAATCATAAAAACATTATACTGGAGCATGGCAGGATACGGATTTCCACTTATGCTGAAGTTCATTGTCGGACAATTTGAAAAGTATTCATCCGGCAAACGTATTCCCTTGAGGGGAGACTTCGGTGAAATTTTGTGAATCGCTATCAGATGTCAAATAACATTTTTTTCGAACAGTTCCTGAGTAATGGTAGTAAGAAAAGAAACCTCGCGCAGAAGATTTTGCCCACCGCTGCCAAAATTCCTTGCTTCTACAGTTTCACCGCAGGAGGGTCACAGTTTCACCGCAGGAGAGTTACAGTTTTTTTCCGCACCCTGCATACCGTATACAAAAGTACTGGACGGACTCTTTACATATGTATACGTATATATTCAAAATTCAAATTCGCAAATTTAAAAATAATGACATGACAGCGGCAACTAGTTATAACCCTGTGTGCAAGTAACTCCACCAATGCCGGTCTCAAGTTCGGATGAGAAAAAAGGAGGGTTGCACGCAGGGTTACACGTTGGGAATATTCACCAATTTGTTAACTTCATTGTATATTGGCTGCTTCATATGACAGCCAGTTGACAAACAATAACGTTTCATTCGAAGACTCTGATAATTGCATATTAGCGTTCCATATTCGTCTAATAGACTTCTCAGAGTTTTATTGGGTCTGTTTTCCATAGCGAAATACCTTCGTTTTATCTGAATAACAATCTTCACCTATACTTATTCGTTGGAGGACAATATCTTCTATGTCTTCTATGAATTATAGAAATCCGACCGAGCGAGCGTAGCGAGCGAGCACAAATATCAGATGGTTCAACGTAATTTTACAAAAAGGAGTGATATCCCCCAAAAAAGCACCTCTGGTGCAAAAACCTTCGCCAAGTACATTAAAATCTTCCTCCAAAAAATAGTCTTCCACAAAAAGTCTTCCTCCAAAAATTGTCTTCCACAAAAAGTCTTCCTCCAAAAATTCGACTACCACAAAAAGTCTTCCTTCATAAACATCTCTAAAAAAGGATTGAAATCAGATGTAACTGCCAAGTACAACAGAATACGAATGAAATCCTACTACATGGCGTTGTGCTCGTTCGCTCGCTGCGCTCGCTCACTCGATTGGTTTTTTAAATATTGATGTTACCCTAGGTCTAGTAAATGGCACCATTGGTAAAATTGCGTCAGTATCACGAGCTATCGATACGAATGATGTGGAAGCAGTACGAGTAGTCTTAGCGACAGGCGTAGAACACGTTATAGAGCGGGTCGACGTAAAGTTTGAGGCAATGGAAGGGGCTTTCGTTATTCGAAGACAGTTTCCAATTTGTCTCAGCTATGGGATTACAATCCATAAAAGCCAGGGTCTCAGCCTCAAGAATGCTGTGATCGATGCGGGCAATTCTATATTTGCTAGCGGACAAGTGTACGTTGCACTATCGCGAGTAACTTCGTTAGAAGGACTCCACTTGATCAATTACGATCCGCATGCGGTATTAGCGGATAATTCAGCTATTTTGGAGTACAATCGGTTGAGGAAACAATATCGACCTGATCTCATGGAAATGGCTGTTCCAGGGATACGGCCACGAAAAGTACAAGACCGCCAGTGGTCTGTGTCAAAAAATGTTTCTACATGTCAGGAACCTGTTGAACAAAACACATCCAGTGGCACGTGGCGGGTAAAAGGTTTGCAGAACCCAGACGGTGTTTCTTGTTACGCCAACGCTACAATACAGTGTCTATTTCATTGTATACCAATTAGAAAGTGTTTGTTAAATCAACCGAATGACGCCGTCTTGAAAATTCTGATTGAAAATTACATGAATTCATCATCACCTGGGAATGTTTTCCATGCTCGGAAGCATGCCGGTAAAGAATTCACTCTAAACAAACAGCAAGATGTGCCAGAATTTCTAACCAGCCTACTTTGGAAATATGAGGACTTAAAGAATGTAGTCAAACACGAGATAGCCTCTATGAGACGTTGTGCTGACTGTGGGTCCAAAAACGAGACGACCGAAGACGGGTACATTCTGTTACTCGCTTTACCCCCACTAGGTAAGAAAACTCAAACTTTGACTGAAATAGTCGAACATAATTTTTCTACGCTTCAGAAGAGAGTTGAAAATTCCTCTTGCCAAAATTGCGGGTCGAAAAATATAGTAAGGAACAGTAATATATCATCGGCAAGCAGCTGTTTAATCGTACAGCTCATGTTGCATTCCGTACAGAATGGGAAAATTGAGAAAATAACGAATTTCAAAATAAAAGCAGTTCCTACGGATAGACTCTTGATCTGCTCGAAGCGATACAAGGTCAGTAGCGTAATATTCCACCATGGAGAGCAGGATCCTGATAAAGGGCATTATACTTGCATGCTACGAGATGGAACTTCCACCTGGCAACACGTCGATGATTATAGAGTTGAAAAGCGCTCTTGGATAACAAATGCGAAGAACGCATACATAATTTTTCTGCAGCTGACCTAATTGCATCAAACAAAATACACCTAATACATGCTATAGACATTAATATTAGAAATTCGAATGCTACAATAAAGTTATGAAACTTATGATAATGAGCAGCAACTATAACCCTGCGTGCAAGTAACTCCGCCATTGCCGGTCCCAAGCCCGGATGGAAAAGGAGGAGGGCTGCACGCAGGGTTACACGTTGCGGATATTTACTGTAAATGATTTGAACGAACAAATTTCTACGATTCAGTAAGAGTTGCTTCTAACATTTCCGACGATATCTAGCGAGTTCTATCAGACAATTCAAGATTTTTCACCATCCACGCAATTACATAGTCATAGAAATAATCAGTCTGAAACATATTGATAACCGAGCGAGCGTAGCGAGCGAGGAGCTACAAAGATCCAATCGAGCGAGCGTAGCGAGCGAGTGCAATTATTAGATAGTCAGGAAAATTTTTACAAAAAGTAGTGATATCCCCCCAAAAAGCACCTTTGGTGCAAAAACCCTCGCCAAGTACATTAATGTGGTCTCCACAAAAAACTGCCATCAAAAAGTCTTTCATCTAAAATACCTTCCAATAAAATTCGTATTCCACAAGTGTCTTCCTTCAAAAAAACCTACCAACAAAAATTTGCCTTCCACAAAAAGTCTTTCTCCCAAAAAACCTCCGAACCGAAATTCGTCTTCCACAAAAAGTCTTCCTTCCAAAAAAGCTACCAACAGAAATTTGTCTTCCACAAAAAGTCTTCCTCCCAAAAAACCTACCAACCGAAATTCGTCTTCCACCAAAAGTCTTCCTTCCAAAAAACCTACCAACAGAAATTTGTCTTCCACAAAAAGTCTTCCTTCCAAAAAACCTAAGAACAGAAATTCGTCTTCCACAAAAAGTCTTACTTCCAAAACACTTACCAACAAAAGAATGTCTTCCACAAAAAGTCTTACTTTAAAAACGTCTCTATAAAAGGATTGAAATCTGACACAACTACCAAGTACAACAGATACATATGTATGAAATGAACGAAACTATATAGCGTTGTGCTCCTTCGCTCGCTACGCTCGCTCACTCGGTTAGATTTTCAGAATCTATGAGGCAAAAAAATTCGTAGCTACAATTTCGGAAACAGAACATTAGAAAAAATTTAAATTTAAATTTCGGAGAAAAAAAAAACGAGACGAAATTAAAAAAAAAAAAATTGAAAAAAATTTAGGGAGTGATACTTGGCGGGCCATCATAGCTAAATATAAAAAGTGCTACGTGAAGACACAGTGATAACTCGTGCACTCACCCACACCTGGCCCGCAAGTATCACGGACTAAATTTTTTTCAATTTTTTTTTTTTTAATTTCGTCTCGTTTTTTTTTTCTCCGAAATTTAAATTTAAATTTTTTCTAATGTTCTGTTTCCGAAATTGTAGCTACGAATTTTTTTGCCTCATAGATTCTGAAAATCTAACCGAGTGAGCGAGCGTAGCGAGCGAAGGAGCACAACGCTATATAGTTTCATTCATTTCATACATATGTATCTGTTGTACTTGGTAGTTGTGTCAGATTTCAATCCTTTTATAGAGACGTTTTTAAAGTAAGACTTTTTGTGGAAGACATTCTTTTGTTGGTAAGTGTTTTGGAAGTAAGACTTTTTGTGGAAGACGAATTTCTGTTGTTAGGTTTTTTGGAAGGAAGACTTTTTGTGGAAGACAAATTTCTGTTGGTAGGTTTTTTGGAAGGAAGACTTTTGGTGGAAAAGGAAGATGGAGTTCGGTAGTTTGAGAAGACGTGAAACAATTTTGTTATTAAATTTTGAAGGTATATCTTTTCAATCTCTCATAAGACTTTGCATGCGCAGGTAAATAAGACAAATCGAAAATATGTATTACCAGTTCTATTTTCAAATATTATACACTGCATGAACGTCAATATGCT
Source organism: Euura lappo (assembly GCA_018257835.1). Lineage (NCBI taxonomy): Eukaryota > Metazoa > Arthropoda > Insecta > Hymenoptera > Tenthredinidae > Euura > Euura lappo. Next base: position 7,693 of record JAEUYN010000440.1, on the reverse strand, counting down.
ATAATATATATATATATATATATATATATACAGAGTGAATTCCTAAAGTGTAAACAGCCCAAACCTAGTGCGCATGCGCTTACCTGAAAAAATTGAATGTCAGCTAAGATAGCAACCGTCGATTGGGTATCCCAGACAATTTTTCAATTTTTTCAGATACGCGCATGCGCACTAGGTTTTGGGCTGTTTACACTTTAGGAATTCACTCTGTATATGTAATAATATGATAGAATGGTTATTGTAATAACGCAGGCACTTATATAACAAAACATAAGATTACGTAAAATATATAATTGTTTAAAAAATAATTAATGTATTGGACATACATGCAAATTTTGTGCCACGCAATCATTCTGACTCTTCTTCACTACTACTGATAGGATTTCCCATAACACATGAATACCTGGAATCTTGCATGACCTGGCCCACCTGCAGGGTTTCCCATAACACATGAATACCTGGAATATTGCATACCCCGACCCACCTGTAGAATTTCCCGTAACACATGAATACCTGGGATATTGCATGCCCTGACCCACCTGCAGGATTTTCTATAACACATAAATACCCGGAATATGTACTCTGATTTTTCTATGAAACAAAAAGGACCTATAAACACTACTGGCTTGCGCATGCAAAGTCTTATGAGAGATTGAAAAGATATATGGAAAATAAATTGAAAAAAAAAAAAAAAATGTGCGGGGACGCGAACCGCGAACCTTCAGCGTTCTAGTCCGTCGTCTTACCGCCCCAGCCACGCCAGCTCTTGGTTTCAGTGTGCACGCTCAACGGAGTAGACGCGCGAGCCCCACTCCGCCCGAAAATCTCTAAATTTCAAATCGCGATATCTCAGCAACCAAGGCGTATTAGATAAAAAATCAAAAACCACGTTAATTCGGAGGTCTTAAACTTTCACCACGTGAAACGGGAACCCGATCCGTGACATCGAAGGTCCCTACTCTCCTTGATTGGAAGCGTCAAATAAGGTTGATAAATGGTGAAACCGAACGTTTCCGAGTAAATTGAACCTTATTTGACGCTTGAAATTTGATCCTGTGTTAGATAATTTCAGTTTCAAAAATTAGAAAATTCCGAATTAAGTGAAGAAAAAAATAGAATACAAATTCGGCCCACGTTTTCCTAAACGGGGGCTGTTTTGTGTCATTCACTGGATTTTCGAGATTTTTTTCAGATTCTTAAAAAGGGGCATTCTCAATCAATTTCAAAAATTCATAACAAATTAACGGTTTGATAAAAAAAAAATCTGAAAAAAATTTAGGACGCGATTTTTACTCAATGTAGAGTGAAACCCGTATTGACTGTCTTAATATGTCGAGCCAAAAGTTGATTGTATAGTTGATCAAAGACTTTCACTTGCAGACGCCTGTCGAAAATATGACGACTTAAATCATCTATCACAAAATTATGGATAATTGTTCGCTCAAAATCAGTATTTGATATAGTTGCTGAACTTCAATCGGTACAATCTTAAGAGACGTCTCCACGTCGCCCAACCACGTCCGTTATCTTATGACCTCTTGAGATGTACCAATTGTACCAAAGTTTCTTCAATTCTTCAAACTAAGAAATTACAGTGTTATTCAGAAGGCACGACAACCAACCACCAGTCAGGCATTTATTATTTTCATACAAATTAACGCTAACAATCAGATGGAATGATGAATTGAGCAGTTTTTTCTCATGGGTATGACAATAGTTAAGAATCCGGTTTTTCTAAGCGAGTGCTTAGGAATTTGAGTCACGTGTGTATCGACTCGTTCTTTTTATTATTATTTTTTTTTTACTTTTTTTCTTTTATGAAAGAATGCGCGAATGGTTATTTCCGTACAATGTCAAGGTTTTCAATACGAAGATTTTCTGTAAACACAAAATGGCCGCTATCAGTGCAGATGACCCGACTGTCACCTCTGACTTTTGATCGCCGCCGTCAAAGATTGGTTGAGTAATAAAATTATGTACCGCTAACCACACCAGTCTATTTATAAATGAATATGTATATATGTTGTTAGTCTGTCAGACTTTTTATCCTTCATAAAGACTCGTCTTATCACTCCGCAGCGTTAATTTATGCGAAAAACAAATATACTTCACTTTGTCAGTATAACTTCGAATTGCTATATCGAGTAGTTTATCTCAAGATTCTACCGTCACCGATTAATAAAATGAACGCGAACAAAAACTGACTTTGACATATGGTAGTTAATTTTTTTCCTTGTTGCATGACAGCATCGACTGAAAATATTCAGGTTTTTCTTTCTAGATACCTACCTACTCTTGAATTTACGAAGCGTCCGACAACTTAAAAAAAAAAACTCACATTCACATTATTTTCAATATTATGATTTTAATTTCATTGCCAGAAACAGTTTTTTTTTCACAATGTTAAAAAATCACTGTATGGCTTTCACTTAGAACTGTGCTCCATTTTGCGTATCAATATCAACAGTATCAATATTTTTTGGGAGGGCAAGAGAAACTGCTTCCATCTTCCAATATTATTTTTGTTTCATTTCGTATCGAATTATTGCTTAGAATAAATATTGATGTAAAACGAAAGTAAATTAACAAATTGAATCTGTTTGAATATTTGGTACATAATAAATTTCTGTCTGATTATTAAAAGTTAATTCTTTTTCAATAAAAAATCACATTCAATCATCACCATTTGTTCAAAATGACATTCAAAATCAATGTATAAAGATATCTGTGAATGAAGTCAGGTTATAAATTAGTAGTTACCAATGTATAGGCCGCTTTCTTTCAAACTCTCACGTAGCTGAAGATTCTTTCTCCATTTCATTTTAATTTTAAAATATTTCAACGTCCGACAGGGTTCGTCAATTACCTTTACAAATTGTCACTACCAACAGGTTTCGTAGTTTCTACTTTTTCTTGATATCAAGTATTGGCAATAACGAGAAATTTATATGACTTCGACAAGATGGAACTATAGATTCATAAATTTGTGTGTGTCTCGACCAAAGGTTACTTACCGAGGTAGCAAGCTCATCTCTTCTTTTCACTTCTCATATTCGAACCTAGCACATGAGCTATCCCAGACAGCACAAACACATCTATGCAATATGTATAAAATATATCGAAAATTATATCCAATATCAGTAGAATATTTGTAAATCTTCAAATTACGTGCTTGAAATATTGTAGCAATATAGCTTTGGTCCTTTTTTAATATTCAGCATATGTTTTCTCGGGATATTGTACAGATAGTTGAATAATATTTCACGAATGTCCTATACAACAATGCAACGTTGCAGCAATATTGAAGCAATGTTGCAGTAATATTGTGTTGGACTGTAATAATAATAGTACAAAAGCAAAAAAAAAACTAGCCGGTTTTAGCCAAAAAGCTCATCGCTTTTTTGCGTAAGGCACGATCGCAGAGTGCTGGTTTGTTTTGAAATAGTGTTCAAATCCCCCAAAAATTTCAAAATTTTGATTCGTGATTAGAAGGCTGAATTCCAAAGCTCGCTATTATTTTCAAAATTGACAAAGATAGCAATCGCCATTTCTAAACCGGAAGTCGGATCGAGTACACAAACAAAATTGCACATCTGCAGACTGAAAACAGTATCCAGTGCAAATTTCATCAAAATCGGTTCAGCGGTTTGGCTAAGCTCGTGTTTACAAGCAACTTCAACGATTTGACACCGAGACGCAGGTGCCGGAAAAATCCGAAAAAATTTCCAAAATTTTGATTCCTAATTAAAAGACAGTATTCCAAAGCTCGTTGTTGTATCTTCAAAATTGACAAAGTTAGCAATCGCCATTTCTGAACCGGAAGTCGGATCGAGTACACAGACAAAATTGCACATCTGCAGGCTGAAAACAGTATCCAGTGCAAATTTCATCAGAATCGGTTCAGCGGTTTGGCTGAAACCGTGTTTACAAGAAATGGGGGGTCACATACACCACTCTTGAAAATGCTCGAAAACGACTACCCAGGTGCCAAAACGTGCTCCCTACATGATTTCAGAATTTTTTCTCGATCCGACGTTTTTAGCGATGGCGAATGTATAAGGCACTCCGTTTTTAACGATCGTGTCTAAAAACGTGCTCTGACGGGGATTCGAACCGTGATCCCAACACCCGCCTCGTCCTACGAACCGCGCGCTCTATCCACTGCACCAAACTACTCATTGAACGAGACAGCAACTTTGAGTTATATATATCGTCAGAGCTTCATATTTACTGATGAATATTTAATCCGTCTGATCAAAGAAATGCCCTCGTACCTATACATCCTTTGATATTATGTCTTATGATTCGATTTCATTAATACACGATCAGCATTCAATTTCACGTATTTTCATTAGATCAAATTTGTGAAGAGTATACCAATATCGATATGTCAATATTGTAAAACACTTACAATATTCGTACAGAATTGGAAATATTTTTGAAACGTAAGCCGGTTAATATTGCATACATATTGTCTGAGTATATTTTAAAAATATACTGCAGTTGTAGGAAATATATTTGCAATATTAACGCATATGCACTCATGAATATTAAATTGGAAATATATTGAGAATATTGTACCAATATGTCGAATATTTTCAGACGTTTTCAGACATTTCCAGATATTCTTGATATATTTTGTGCTGTCTGGGATATACACAAATTTCAACTGTTCTTAACGCTAATTTTGAATCTCCTATTTGAAACCTATTTATTGTTACAATTTATCATCGAATAGCCAAGTGTGAGTAGAATACAGTTTTTATACAGTTTTGATAGTAAGTTATGCGCGGCACACCTTGGACATTACCTCATGCCGAATTCCTGAAGCCGACTAAAAGTCCGCTGCAGACCCGGGAAAAAATGATCCGGAGATCTAATTTAGATCTAAGTAGATCTAAATTTTGGAAAATCGTAGCTTCGAATCGATCTAATGTCATGTTCGATTGCTCATGCTTGTTAGATCTATGTATATCCACCCAGACATCGTTAGATCTACTTTATATCTAGGTAGATCTGCGATGAGTAGATGGAATAATCGCAGCAAAACGTTGTTGCTCATTGAAGCCAAGTAGATCTACTCGGATCTGAGTAGTTCTGATACCCGATTTGGAAATATTTCAAGTCTCTCTGGACTGATTGGACCATAAGTATGCAAGAAACGCTCGTATTTTCAGAAAGCGCCTTAGCTCATCTAGTATGGTACAGGTTTGGTAACCCGATTTTTCAATTCCGATTTGTCCGATTTTCACAATTTGTTTTTTTGATTTTTTTTCCGTACTCGTATTCACGGTTTCTTATTCCATGATGATAGTGAGTATTTTTTTTTGTATTATAGTTATGCAATTAATCAATGTTTTCTCAATTCATTTCCGGAATTGACATTGAAATAAAAATTAGATCTACGTAGATCTCTTAAGATCTCATAAAATCTACGTAGATCTCATCAGATCTATTCCAAAATTTATATCTACGTAGATCTAAAGCATTTAGATCTACATAGATCCAACCGATTTTTTTCCCGGGGAGTTACATTTTTTAAGGTATCCGCCGAAATATTTGAGTCAGGGAGTCATTTGATAATCACCTCAGTGCTGATCGTATAAAACATGTGGTTTGAACCAGTTGGCGATCGAACTAAACGTGGGATAATAATAAAACTAGCCGGTTATCCGTCTTTCGAATGTGCGCAGGTACCATGTGACTCGAGAGCGGCTGGACTACGGCTTAAAATTTAGATATTAAAATCTCCCACATGAAGAACGCTCGAGCGGATCTCCCTATACTACGATCGGAACCGCTTTTCAAACTTTTTTGCGGTCGCGTGCTACTTAGTATTATCATTATTTTTGTTCAATCTGATGTTTTATCACACGCCCATTTGCGTCAGAGAGTCTACTTATGTGGCCGGATTAATAAATTTGTACAGCTGCAACACGCTTCGGCTCCTCGGTTAAAGTCAACCAGTTACGCCACAGTACCCCGTTTTGTTGATCAAATGATTGGGCCGACATGCGGATTCCAGTGATACAAAAGAACCCGAAAGTTCCAGCATGCTGGAAGAAAGATGTTTGGAAGCCGGCTGATCTTCGCCTGACAGTAAATGGACGCGTTTGTATCATCGGTACGTAAAATCGGGACACGAGGCTTCAACGATGTATATCTCAGCGAACAAAAATGCTAAATCATTAATTTTCCTGTACATCATTTCTAACAAGCTTAACAATACTTTTGCTCCAAATGCTTCACCATGTTTCTGCCCTGAGATAAAGTGCGTCTCGAAGCAAAGTGTCCCGATTTTAGGTGGTATCATTCTCACAGAACGGGGATGAAAATTGCTCTGACCTTCCAAAAATTGTCTTTGTGACTCGTGCGAATGCAGAACTCATCGCATACTGCCTAACACAGTGCAGTAATCAACGTGTCTTTTTTCATATAAATCTGATCACTATAATGAAAGTATCGAGGAGAAACTAAGGTCAATGACACTTTGAGACCGAAAGGAACTCGAATGGAGGTAACATTTAGTACAATCATAAAGTAATGCGTCGACGTACCGCGTGTTTCCTTTCTTTACCGATAGTACCCTTGGCAGTGGTTCGATGCTGTTCAATGTCTGTAGTCAGATCAAGGTCGATCGATGCCGTGTCTGAGAGATTGTGAAGTAAATTTCACCTCTCATTTTCTGATTGACTGGCTCAAGTACGTAATTATATACTTTCGAATTTGAGTACAGTAGGTGCCTTGTACCGGCAATGGCCCTCAGACAATGTGGTACCTTTGCTCCGCATCACGCTTCGAGGTTTACGTGAAATGGAGAAGCTTGTTTCTTCCAACTTCGAGAAAGTGTGAATTTGATCATTCAATTTTTATAATCGGATGAGTATCGAAGTGAGGTCAAAGAGAAATATAATATCGGGATGAGTGAAAATGTAGTTGTGTTATTCAACATGAATCACCACAAGAGTATCTCTTTCATTGACCACCATATTCAGCGGTGAACTTGGACGTTGGCTTTGTTTCAATCTCGGGGGGAATTTTTCTTTCCTGACCTCCGCAAGACTCACCTTGAAACGTAAGGGGGATGTGGCGCGGCGTTCCGGAAATACCTTCAAAACTTGGCAATGTACTGGATTCTGCTACTCATGTTCCAATTATGACTATACTGATGCAATGAGAGCAATGTGGCTATTCTTGAATTAAGAATCAATGAAGGTTGACGAGTGTTCGGTAAAAAGTTAAGAATCTACAAAAGGTACGAAAGTAGTATATTGTGGTTGATGTGAGTGCAAGAAGTAACAATAATTGATGCTTCTCACGTGATTACCACAGAGTTATGCACATACATACATACGTTGGTTGCCAAGAACGATGCGGAAAAAAAATAATCACCTCTTCAATTACGCTATTATCCTTTAATAGGCAACATTTTGACCTTAAGTTTCTGATTCGGATTCTTACAGATTCTTTCTTTTCAAAATCCAAATCGACACCTCTCACAGTCCTACATAAGCTTACGTGCTCGATTATATCCAGTCTATTCTAGATTGTTTGCTACTGTACCGTTCCTCATGTTTTATTGAAAGACTGGCTGTTTTTACACCGCATCATCAGACCTATCGGCTATTACTACGTCATTAGAATTCTCAGAAATTTCGAACATCACACCATGACACTGTCATAATTATATTTT